>JAREIK010001680.1:0-20000 GCA_029783825.1 Sapria himalayana
CTCGGGGGAATAGAATTGCACTTAGCTAATGATTCTAGTGCAAATACACAATTTTCTGATGATTTTGGTTTGAATACATTTTAAAATGATAATTCATGTGGAGAAAATGGCTTGACAATGCATGTAGCTGATTTGTTTGAGTAGAGATAATGGCTTGAACATGCATTTAGCTTCTAATTTGTGTGGGAAAATTGGTCTAGATGTGAATGAATGCACTAGATTAGATACTAATCACACAAATTGATTAAATTGGACTAAAATGCATGTTAATGCTTATTAAACCCCCCCCCCATAATAATTTACTCGAAAAAATTGGCAAAGGTGTGGACCCTATACAACACTTCTCTATAAATTCAAATTGGATCTCAAATGACATTGTTTTGGAGACAAACTCCTCCATTATGTACAAACACAATAATAGTGTCAACTATATGGAACAAAAACATCCATAAACATTTAGGAAGAACAAAGTTACATGGAACAGACTTTTTGCTGGGAATAGGATTTTGGCTAATACTTCCAATATATTCTATCTCTCCACTAGACAACTAGGCCACGTGTTTTTTGAAAATGATGATGTGTACCAAGAAATGGAAGCCTGGAAACACTGTCTAGTGGGCTACTTTGTGACAAGAAACCTTGAAAAACTCCTCTTGAAATTATTTATGTGCCAAAAAAGTTCATTCTAAACTTTCGAGATGACTCATTGATTCGTCAACCTGTTATATATGAAAATCTACCCCTATATTGCAAGTTTTGCTCGATATTTGGGCATTCATAAAGCAACTGCATGAAACAACAGAAGTTGGTATAAACAAACAATGAAAAAGAAAGGCACCAATGCCATGCTATTTCAACTAAACGTTAAAGTTCATCGAAAGAGGTTGAGGTGTACTCTCCAATGGAGGATGGCTAACTCCCAGCCTACAAGAAGATGTAGGATCAGTAAGGGGGCAAGCACAAATTTTCCTCTACAAGAAGAAAGAGGAAGCAACACACGACAATTGGAAAATGAGAAAGATATTTTCACTATGGTCAAATCAAAGGAAAAAAAAAAGTAACTCCTTGAAATGGACCCTCCCTAAACCTTAGAAATAAGGGTAATTCAAAAAGGGATATTTCTTCTCATTGCACCTCTAGATGGTCTCCTGCAAATCTCAGCTCCTATAAAACTGAGATTGATAGGTATGATTTCTCTGTTACTGGTAGATACTATATCTTGATATTTGGAGAATGGGTTAAGGAGTTTTGAACTCCACTATTAAGGGATTTATGAGGAGAGGTGTGGGCACCTCTAAGCATGAATGGTTATATTGCTTGCACATAATGGCATATGTATTACTATTAATTAATCTAAATGGTGCCACCAGTAAAGGGATAAGACAAGCTCTATATTGGTCTTACCCCATTTTAATGTCTTGTGTTCTTGATAATGTTGGGATTGTGTATGCTTGCTTGAATAAATTATCTAATAGGTTTTTTGGACTATGTATGGAGGGGTCATATGTAGCCTGTGGTGTAACTAGTTTGGAAATGCATGTTGATATGTACAAACCAAGCTATCATGTTGTGGAAATGTATACTTCTCTCATGGAAAGGGAGTTTTTAAGAATGTTGTATGTAATCTATTGGTCTAAATATAACCCCTCCATATACATTTGAAAAAGTTGGTTGTACAGTATGCTAGATTCTGTGTGTGGTAGTAAAATCAATCCCTGGGAGGCACCAAATTTCACACACAAGCTAAACTTGCTTGATGCCCCTTTCTATTCTCTGCTCTAGACATGGAGTAGGAATATACATAAACAAATAAAGTTACCTTGATGGATATGGGTTATGAATAATCTCTCAGTTAATTATGATGAATTGTATTATATGAAAATTGGCTATTTTATGTATAAAATGCATGATAACCTGATGGGGTTTTCTGGGTCTCACATAAGTAGGGTGGCATATGTAAGATTAGATAATGTAATGGGAGAGGGAAGAGAATCCCTTATTATGTATGAAAGGGTGACAATTATAATTTAGAAGTATGTAATTATGTGTGTTGTTATAAGGGTGGCATATATATAATTTCATGTGTCGCTATGATAATATGACAAATAATCATTGGGAAAAGAGGCATGATGTATAAGAGGCTATGATATGCATGGAAATAATAATAACAATGCAGATCCTTCTATAATACAAGGTATAGGAATGAAAGCTAGCAATAAAATATGTGTGCAATGATATGCATGGAAATAATAATACCAATGAAAATACTTCTATAATATAATGTATAGGAATGAACGCTAGCAATAAAATATTATGAAAATAGCTAGTTGGAACATAAGAGGCTTCAATTGCTCCATTATGCAGAAAGAAGTAGACATACTTTTTAAGGCTTACTAGATAGATATATTTGCTATTGTTGAAGCTAAGTTGAATTGGGAGAAAATTATACAACCAATGAAATCAGAATTCAAAAATTTTGATTATCTGGACAATTTCTCATGCCATTAGAATGGCAGAATAATGATTATATGTGTAGACTAACCAATGAAATCATTGAAATATCCTTTTCCTCCAGCACATATATCTAAAAATACTTGATAAAGTGAAAAAGCTCAATTTTTGATTTTCAATTATCTATGGGCTTTATATGATTGTTAATAGAAGGTTACTTTAGGAAAACCTAATCATAGATGGCTCTTAGAAACTTATACTTGGAAGGTATTGGGGGACTTTAACTATCCCGTATCAGCCTTGGATAAGAAGGGAGGTAGAGTAGTCTCAACTTACAAATGTCAGGACTTTGTCATCTGTTGCTCCACATTGGGTCTTGAGGATATCCCTTTCTCAGGCTTCTTCTTCACGTGGACTAATGGGAAAATAGCAACTAAATTAGATAGAGACATGATTAATTTGGAATGGACAAATTTCTTCTTAGACACTCATGCAAAATTCCTTTCCCTAGGTTTTTTTTAGGTCATTTCATAATTCTCTTATCCACTAAGTTAGGGTCCCATGAATGAAGGATCCTATTCAAGTTCTATAATATGTGGATTAAGCAAAAGAAGTTTACTCTGACATTACTTAATGCTTGGAAGTAGAACATTCAGGGTTCCATAATATTTTAGCTAGTTCAAGAAACTAAAAATTCTGAAAGATCTGCTTAAGAAGCTAAATGACAAGCACTTTGGATATATTAGTGCTAGGGTTGGTTTCACTATAAAATCTCTCCAAACCATTCAAGAGAAGATACTGGAATCTCACAATGAAGCACTTATAATTGAAGAAACTTGCCCGTGAATTGAAATGAAGAAGTTAGAAGAAGCAAAATTATTTTTCCTCGAACAAAAAGAAAAATTTAAATATCTCAAGCAAAGTGATAGAAGACCTAAGTTCTTTCATGCCTTAGCAAATTCTAAGCAAGAAAGAAATAAAAAAGTCATAGTAATAAAAGGAAATAGAAAATACCCCACCTCAATTGAGGAAATAGCTGAAGCCTTTGTAGAATATTATCAAAATCTATTAGGATCATTGGGGAGAAGGATGAGCATAGGTGAAGATGTTATTATGGAAGGGGGCACCCTTCACAATATAGAGCATAGTATTTTATTTCTAAACTTCTCCCCAAAGAAGATTAGTGAAGCCTTATTCTCCATAGGGAATGCCAAATCCCCGGGGCCAGACAAATACACTATTGAATTTTACAAAGAGGCATGGGATCACATCGGAAGGGATATAATCAATGCTATACAAAGATTTTTCCATTCTGGAATAATGCTAAAGCAAATCAACCATGCTTATAAAGCCCTAATACCCAAGTCTTTTGATTCCTCTTCATTGAAATATTATAGACATATCTCATGTTGTAATATCATATATAAGCTTATCTCTAAGCTGATAACCTCAAGACTAAAGGGAATTCTAAATGATATAATTAATTCAGCCCAAGCAGCATACATCAATGGCTATTTAATTTTAGGCAACTTTCTACTTGTGCAGAATCTAATAAGTAGATATGCAAGAAGAAGAATATCACCTATATGTTTTTTCAAGATTGATCTTTTGAAAGTATTTGACATGGTGGATTATTTGTTCATGAAAGAGGCCCTTATAGCCTTTAATTTCCAAAAAGGATCCATAGATACAATATATGAATGTGTGTCTTCTGCCTCATTTTCTATTGTGATTAATGGAGAATAATATAAATTTTTAAAATAAAAAAAGCTTTAAGGCAAGGAGATCCCATCTTTCCCCATCTTTTTTCCATCTACATAGAATAGCTATATAGAATGCTTATCAGAGCAGCAAATTCAAAAGGAGAAGAAGAATAATAATAAGAAGAACAAAAAGTGGACAAAAAAGAAGAAGAATAATAATAATAATAATAATAATAAAAGAAGAAAAAGAATATGATGAAGATAAAGAATAAGAGGAAGTAGAAGAAAAAGTAGTAGAAGAATAATAAAAAAATTAAGAAGAAAAAGAAGAAGATGATGATGATGTAGAAGAAGAAGAAGAAGAGGAAGAAGTTGAAGAGGAAGAAGTTGAAGAGGAAGAAGAAGATGAAGAAAAATAAGATGAAGAAGATGAAGAGGAAGAAGAAGATGATGAAGAGGAAGAAGAAGAAGAAGAAGAAGAAGATCAGGAAAAACATAAAGAGATAGTAGAATCACACTCAATACTAAAAAAGAGTGGTTGGAAATGGACTCTCACACCACAAGGTAATTTCACACTAAAATCGGCGAAGGAGTTGATTAGGAAAAAAAACCTGCTCAACCCATATTTAAATGGGTCTGGAAAGCAGGTATCCCACAGAAAATGTGCTCGCTAGCCTAGAAAGTATTATCAAATGCATTACCTGTGGACACCAATGTGCAGAGAAAGGGTATAAAAATAGTGTCCATATGTGAATGCTGCTTTGCAGAAGTAGAATCAATGGACCACCTATTCTCGAGAGGAAAAATTGCAGTAGAAATATGGAAGAAACTTGAAGAATATGTACAAATTAGTAATATAGAGGAGAGAATAATAGAAAGAATTAAAAAATGGGAAAAGGCATCTTCCACTAACCCTGCTATAAATTGGCTCAATAAGAATTTACCTCATGTAGTGATATGGTGTTTATGGAAAACTCGTAATAGGAGTAGATTTGAAGGGAAAAGAATGAACTCAAAAGATATATTACAAGAAATTAAGCAGGAAATAAGTAACATATCAAATATTAAACCCATTATAGTAGATAAATTAGCTATAGATAAGAAAGTGAAAAGGGAATGGGGTCTTAATATAAAATCTATTAAACAATATTGGGCAAAAAGTATAAGCTGGGCCAGGCCCCCTGAAAGAAAATTTTCCCTAAACACGGATGGAAGTTTCAATAGGGATACAAGAATAGCGGGGGGAGGTGGGTTAATAAGGGATTCTAAAGGCACAGTCATGAAAGCTTTCACTTCGATTAGTGTAGCAGACTCGGCCCTGCATTCAGAAATTAGGGCGTTAAGAATAGGCTTAAATGTATGTAAAAAACTGGAATATAGAAATATTCAAATACAGGTAGACTCGATGTTATTATTTAACTTAGTAATAGGAAGAATTGTTCTTTGGAAATATGAAGAAGAATTAGAAATAATAACGAAGCTGAAAAATGAACTAAATGCATCAATAATGCATATATACAGAGAGGCAAATACTCCAGCAGATAATCTGGCGAGGATAGGCTTAGAAAAAGGAGAAATAGAATTCGATGAGGATTCTATGCCAAAAAAATTAAAAGGTTTAGTAAGATTAGATAAGATGGCTTTATCTTATGTTAGAATTATAAAGGGTGGAGGCTGAACTAAATCTAAAATAGAATTTAGCTTCTTTTCTCAGCAGCGCAGCATCATAAGAAGTGGTTTTCCGGTACATGTATAACTATGTTTATATTGCAGGTTGTAGATGTTTAAATAGCAAACTGTCAATGGTGATTTTTGTTTTTCATTGTCAATTTCGTAGTTGATTAATAGTTCAAATAATATAGTTTTTTTTATATTTATTTTTCCCTTGACAAGAACATACGTTGATGGTTTTTTTGATGCTTCCCGAGTTGATATGGAAGACACTCTCGACTGATCACCTGGTCCTGTGGGTGTTCAACACTCGTAGAGGAACTGCAGAATGGTGGGCAACGTGCTTGTGGTTTTTTTTGTTGACTTATTGGTTGACTTATCTTCTATTTTTTATTTAAGTGTACTATCTTATCTTGAGAGTTATGCAGAGAGTTTTAAGTCTTGCTACAGCTTGGTATACACAGAGCACTCATAAGGCGCGGAAAAGAGAATGGAAGCGAAGAATAAATTAATAAACGTTGTATATGTATAACAAGGGACAAGGGGAATAGGGTAGAGAAGTTATATTGTAGTCGCACTTGTTTTCTTTGTGTATTGCAGGTACTGGAGCGTATATAAGAAGAAGGACGACGGAGGGAAAATACTCAGGAACAACGTGAATATCAGAGCTTGAGACATGGGGAGACGAGAGGATAGATGCTGAGCTTAAGAAATGGCAGAGCAATACATTGAATTAAACGAAAAGATGGGCCGAAAAGATGGACCGAAAACAGTTTAATGAAAAGATGGGCTGAAAATTAGATAAACTAGAGTAGCTTATTCTAGTTTAATTTATGAAATGAATAAATACTTATTTGAGAAAAATTTTAAATTTCTATATGCTAGCTAGTAGGTTTAAGGTTAGATGGGTGTAAGAGGGCCACAGGTAGATGTAGGTTGTAAAAATGGTATTCCTCCGCCAAAAGAGAGGGTCATTAATAATAAAACAAACTTAAAAAAAAGAAGAAGAAGAAGATGATGATGATGATGAAGTGGAAGAAGAAGAAGAAGAAGAAGAAGTGGAAGTAGAAGAAAAAGAACAAGAACATGTAGAGGAAAAAAAAGAAGAAGATGATGATGATGAATAAAAAGAAGAAGAAGAAGAAGAGAAAGAAGAAGAATAGAAAGAAGAACAACAAGAAGAAGAAGAAGAGGATGTAGAAAAAGAGAAGAGGAGGAAGAAAAATAAGAAGAAGAATTAGCGGAAGAATAATATGAAGAAAAAGATTATGATGAAGTGGAGAGTGAAGAAAGAGAAGAAGAAGAGAAAGAAGAAGAGAAAGAAGAATAAAAAGAAAAGGAAAAATAAAAAGAAGAAGAAGGGAATAAAGAAGAAGAACAAAATAAGAAGGAGAAGAAGAAAAAGAATAAAAAGTAGATGATAAGGAATATGAAGAATAAGAAAAAGAAAAAGAAAATGTAGAAGAAAAAGAGGAAATAGAAGGAAAAGAAAAAGAACAAAAATTATAAGAATAAGGTGAAAAAGAAGAAGTAGAAGAAGAAAAGAAGAGGAAAATAAGAAGAGGAAGAAGAAGAAGAAGAAGAACACAAAGAAGTAGAAGAATAATAATAATAATAATAATAATAATAATAAGCCAAGGAAGAAGAAGACGAAGAAGAAGAAGAAGAAGAAGAAGTTGATGATGATGATAAAGATGAAGAAGAGAAGAAGATGAAAAAAAAAGAAAAAGAAGAAGAGGAAGAAGAAGAAGAAGAGGAAGAAAAAAAAATAAGAAAAAGAAGATATAGATGATGATGATGATAAGGAGGAGGAAGAAGAAGAAGAAGAAGAAGAAGAAGAGAAAGAAAAAAAAGAAGATGAAGATGAAGAAGCTGAAGAAGAGGAAGAAGAAGAAAAAAAAAATAACAAGAAGAAGAAGATGAAGAGCAAGAAGAAGAAGAATAATAATAATAATAATTAGTGGAATAAGAAAAAGATGAAGAATAAGAATAAGAAAAAGAGAAAAAAAAGATGAAGAAGAATAAGAAAATAAAAGAAGAATAATAAAAGAAGAATAAAAAGAGGAAGAAAAATAAAGAAGAAGAAGAAATAGAAGAAGCATAAGTAGAATAATAGGAAGAAGAATAAGAAGTAGTAGAATATAAAGAAATTGAAGAAAAAGAAGAATAAAAAGAATTAGAAAAAGAGGAAGATAACAAAGAAGAAGAAGAAGTAGTAGTAGTAGTAGTAGTAGTAGAAGAAAAATATAAGAAAATGAATATGAATAAGAAGAAGAGAAAAAAGACGATGAAGAAGAAGAGGAGGAAGAAGGAGATGAGGAAGAATGAGAAGAAAAAATAACAAGAAGAAGAAGATGAATAGCAAGAAGAAGAAGAATAATAATAATAATTAGTGGAATAAGAAAAAGATGAAGAAGAAGAATAAGAAAAAGAGAAAGAAAAGATGAAGAAGAATAATAAAAGAAGAATAAAAAGAGGAAGAAAAATAAAGAAGAAGAAGAAACAGAAGAAGCATAAGTAGAATAAGAGGAAGAAGAATAAGAAGTAATAGAAGATAAAGAAATTGAAGAAAAAGAAGAATAAAAAGAATTAGAAAAAAGGAAGATAACGAAGAAGAAGAAGTAGTAGTAGTAGTAGTAGAAAAAAATATATAAGAAAATGAATATGAATAAGATGAAGAGGAAAAAGAAGAGGAAGAAGATGAGGAGGAAGAAGGAGATGAGGAAGAAGAAAAACATGATGAAGAAGAATAATGAGAAGATTAAAAAGATGAAGAAGAATAGGAAGAAGAAAAGTAATAAGTAGAAAATGAATAAGAAGAAGAAGAATATGAAGAAGAAGAAGGAGGAGAAGAAGAAGAAGATGATGATGATGATGATGATGATGATGATGAGGAAGAAGAAGAAGAAGTTGAAGAAATGTGGTAGAAGAAGAAGAAGAAGAAGAAGTGGAAGAAGAAGAATATGAATAAGAAGATTTATAGGAAGAAAAAGAAGAAGATGATGATGAAGACGAAAAAGAGGAAGATGAAGAAGAAGAAAAAGAAGAAAAAAAAAGAGAAAGAAAGAAGAAGAAGAAGAAAATGAAGAAAAGATGAAGAAGAGGAATAATAAGAAGAATAGAAAGAAGAAGAAGAAAAAGGAAATGAAGAAGAGGAACTAGAAAAAGAGGTAGAAGAAGAAGGGAAACAAAAAGTAGAGGAAGATGAAGAAGAAGAGGAAGAAGAATAAGAAGGGGAGGAGGAACAAAAAAAGTAGATTAAGTAGTAGAAGAAGAATTTGAAGAAAAAGAAGAAGAATAGGAATAAGAAGAAGAAGAAGAAGACAAGGAAGAAGAAGAAGAAGAAGTTGATGATGATGATAAAGATGAAGAAGAGAAGAAGATGAAAAAAAAGAAAAAGAATAAGAGGAAGAAAAAAAAATAAGAAAAAGAAGATATAGATGATGATGATGAGGAGGAGGAAGAAGAAGAGGAAGAAGAAGAAGAAGAAGAGAAAGAAAAAAAAAGAAGATGAAGATGAAGAAGCTGAAGAAGAGGAAGAAGAAGAAGAAGAAAAATAACAAGAAGAAGATGAAGAGCAAGAAGAAGAAGAAGAATTAGTGGAATAACAAAAAGATAAAGAAGAAGAATAAGAAAAAGAGAAAAAAAAGATGAAGAAGAATAAGAAAATAAAAGAAGAATAATAAAAGAAGAATAAAAAGAGGAAGAAAAAATAAAGAAGAAGAAGAAATAGAAGAAGCATAAGTAGAATAATAGGAAGAAGAATAAGAAGTAGAATATAAAGAAATTGAAGAAAAAGAAGAATAAAAAGAATTTAAAAAAGAGGAATATAACAAAGAAGAAGAAGAAGAAGTAGTAGTAGTAGTAGTAGTAGTAGTAGTAGAAAAATATAAGAAAATGAATATGAATAAGAAGAAGAGAAAAAAGATGATGAAGAAGAAGAGGAGGAAGAAGGAGATGAGGAAGAAGAAAAACATGATAAAGAAGAATAATAAAAAGATTAAAAAGATGAAAAAAGAAGAAGAAGAGGAAGAAGTAGATGAGGAAGAAGAAAAATATGATGAAGAAAGTTATAATAAGAAGATTAAAAAGATGATGAAGAATAGGAAGAAGAAAAGGAAGAAGTCGAAAATGAATAAGAAGAAGAAGAATATAAAGAAGAAGAAGGAGAAGATGATGATGATGATGATGAAGAGGAAGAAGAAGAAGAAGTTGAAGAAAAGTGGTAGAAGTAGAAGAAGAAGTGGAAGAAAAAGAATATGAATAAGAACATTTATAGGAAGAAAAAGAAGAAGAAGAAGACGACGAAGATGAAAAAGAAAAAGATGAAGAAGAAGAAAAAGAAGAAGAAAAAAGAATAAGAAAGAAGAAGAAGAAGAAGAAAATGAAGAAAAGATGAAGAAGAGGAATAATAAGAAGAATAGAAAGAAGAAGAAGAAGAAGAAAAAGGAAATAAAGAAGAGGAACTAGAAAAATAGGTAGGAGAAGAAGGGAAACAAAAAGTAGAAGAAGATGAAGAAGAATAGGAAGAAGAATAAGAAGGGGAGGAGGTACAAAAAAAGTAGATTAAGTAGTAGAAGAAGAATTTGAAGAAAAAGAAGAAGAATAGGAATAAGAAGAAAAAGAAAAAAAGAAGTTAAATAATAAGAAGGAGTAGTAGTAGAAGAAGAAGAAGAAGTGGAAGAAGAAGAAGAAAAAAAGAAGAAGAACAAGATGAGGATGAATAAGAAGAATAATAAGTAGTAGAAGAAAAAAAAAAAAAAGAAGAGAAAAAATAATAAGAAAAAGAAGAAGAAAAAGATGAAGTAGAAGAGGTATAAAAAAGAAGAAGAAGAAGTATAAGACGAATAATAAGAATAAGAAGAGTAAGAAGAAGAAGAAGAAGAAGAAGTGAAAGAATTAGAAGTAGAATAAGAAGTCGATGAGGATGAAGAAGAAGAGGATGAAGAAGTGTAACAAAAAGAAGGAGAATAAGGAGAGTAACAAAAAGAAGAAGAAGAATAATAATAATAATAATAATAATAATAATAATATAATAATAATACAAGAAGAAGAAGAGAAAGAAAAATAAGAATAGTAATAATGAGAAAAAGAAGAAGAAGTAGAAGTAGAAGAAGATGATGATGATGAATATGTGGAAGAAGAATAAAAAGTAGTATAGAAAAAATAAGATAATGATGAAGAAGAAGATGAGGAAAAAGAAGAATAGGAAGAAGAAAAAGAGGGAGAAGATGATGGAGTAGAAGAAGAGAAAGAAAAAGAAGACGAAGAAGATGAAGAGGAAGAAGTAGAAAAAAAAGAACAAGAAGAAGAATAAAAGAATAATAAGTGTAAGAAGAAGAAGAAGAAGAAGAGTAAGTAGAAGAAAAAGAAGAAGAAGATGTAGAGGAAAAAGAAGTAGAAATAAGAAGAAGAAGAGGAAAAAGATGAATAAGAAGAATAAAAATTATAAGAAGAGGAGTAGAACAAGAAGCAGAGGAAGAAGAATAAGAAGGAGGAGGAGTAGAAGAAGAAGAAGAGGAGGAGGAGGAGGAGGAGGAAGAAGAAAAAGAAGAAGAAGAAGAAGCATAGGAAGAATAAGAATAGGAAGAATAAGAATAGGAAGATGTAAAAGAAGAAGAAGAAGAAGAAGAAGAAAAGAAGTAGAGGAAGATAAAGAAGTAGAAGAAGTAGTTGAAGATAAATATGAAGAAGATGATGATGATGAAAAGGAAGGAGAAGAAAAATTAGATGAAGAGAAAGAAGAAGAAGAAGAAGAAGAAGAAGAGGACAAATAAAAAGAAGGGAAAAAAGGAAAAGTTGAAGAGTTTGAAGAAAAAGAAAAGAAGAAGAATACTAATAAAAAGTAAAAGATAAGGAAAAAGAACATGATAGATAATAATATGAAAAGGAAGAAGAAGAAGAGGAAATAGAAGAAGGAAAATAAAAAGAAGAATAAAAAGTAGTTGAAGATGGCAAATTTAAACAAGTAAAAGAAGAAAAGAAGAGAAAGAAGAAGAAGAAGAAGAAGAAGAAGAAGAGGAAGACGAGGAAGAAGAAGAAGAAGAGGAAGACGAGGAAGAAGAAGTAGAAGAAGAAGAAGAAGAAGAAGAGGAAGAGGAAGAGAAAGAAGAATAAGTAGAGGAAGAGGAAGAAGAAGAAGAAGTAGTTGAAGAACACAAAGAATTATAAGAAGAAGAAGAAGATGATGATGATGATGATGAAGAAAAAGACAAGGAAGAAGCAGAAAAAGAAGAGTAAGAGGAAGTAGAAAAAGAAGAAGTTGAAAAAAAGAAAAATAGAAGAAGAAGAATAATAAGATTATTAAAATGAAGACGAAGAAGAACAAGAATAAGAAGAAGAAAAAGAAGTATAAGAAGTTGAAGAATAAAAAGAATAAAAAGATGTAAAATAAAAAGATAAGAGGATGAGGAAGAAGAACAAGAATTCGAAGAAGAATAGCGAGAATAAGAATAAGAAGAAGAGGAAGAAAAGAGAAGAATTTGAGAAAGAATGAAAAGATGACGATGATGATGATAAAAAAAAGAAGCAGACAAGAAAGAAGAAGAACAAGAATAAAAAGAAGTGTAAGAAAAAAAAGAACAAAAAAGAATTTGAAGAATAAGAAAAAGAATAAGAATAAGATGATGATGATGATGATGAAGTTGAAGAAGATGAAGAAGAAAAAGAAGTAGAAGAAAAAAAAGAATAAGAAGAGGAAAAGAAAAAAAAACAAGAAGAAGATGATAATGAATAAGAACAAGAATATAAGGAAGAAGAAGAAGAAGAACAAGAATATAAGGAAGAAGAAGAAAATGAGAATATGAAGTAAAAAAAGTAGAACCAACTATGAAATTGAAAGAAGTACTAGAAGAAGAAGAAGAAGAAGAAGAAGAAGAAGAGTACAAGTAGATGATGAATAAGAATAAGAATAGAAAGAAGTAGAAGAAGAAGAAAAAAAAATAAAAGGAAAAAAATTGAAGAAGAAGAACAAGATATGGAGGAAGAAGTAGAAGAAAGAAAAAAAATAAAAGGAAAAAAATAGAAGAAGATGAAGAAGAATATGTGGAGGAAGAAGTAAATGAAGAAGAAAAAGTGGAAGAAGCCAAAGGATAAGAAGATGAAGAAGATATATAAGAAGAAGAATAATAATATGAACAAAAAGATAAAGAAGAGGAAGAAGAAAAAGAATAGAATGAATCAGATGATTAAAAAGATGATAAGAAGATGATGAAAAAGATGAATAAGAAGAAGAAGAAGAAAAGAAGAGGAAGAAGATGAAGAAAATGAAGAAAAAGAATCATAAGAAAAGAAGATGATGATGATGAGGAAGAAAAAGAAGAAGTAGATGATTAATAAAAAGAAGAAGAAAAAGAAAAGTAGAAGATTAAGAAAAAGAAGAAGAAGAAGAAAAAAAAAGAAAAAGAGAACGAAGAAGAATAAGAAGAAGAAGAATAAGAAGAAAAGAACAATAGACAAAGAAGTCGAATATGGAGATGAAGAAGAAGAAGAAAATGAAGAAAAAGAAGAGAAAGAAGAAAAAGAATAGAAAGAAGAAGAAGAAGAAGAAGAAGAAGAAGCAATTGAAAAAGAACAATAAGAAGAGGAAGAAGAAGAACAAAAAGAAGAAGTAGAGGAAGTAGATTAAGAAAAAGAAAAAGAAGAAGAAGAGGAAGAAGAAGAAGAAGCAGAAGAAGAAGAAAAAGAAGAACAAAAATATAAAGAAGAAGAAGAGGAAAAGTAGCCTAAGAAAAAAAGGAAACAAGAAGTAGAAGAAGAAGTAGAAGAGGAAAAAGACTAAAATGAATAATAATAGTAAGAAGAAGAAGAAAAATAAGAAGAAGTGGAAGAAGAAGAAGAAGAAGAAGAATAAGAAGAAGAAGAAAGAAGAAGAAGAAGAAGAAGAAGAAGAAGAAGAAGAAGAAAAAGAGAAAGAAGATTAAAACAAAAAAGTGGAAGAAGAAGAAGAAGATAATGATGATGATTATGATGAGGAAGAAGAAGAAGAAGAGGATGGATAAGAAAAAAGAAGACTAATAAGTACAATAAAGAAGAAGAAGAAGAAAAAATTAAAAGAAAAAGAGGAAGAGAAAAATGAATATAAAGAAGAAGATGATGATGATGATGAGGAAGATAAAGAATAAGTAGAATAAGAAGAAGAACAAGAAGCAGAAGAAGTGGATGAATAAAAAGAGGTAGAAAAAGAAGTGGAAGTAGAAGAAGAAGATGTGGAAAAAGAAGATGAAGAACAAAAATAATAAAAAGTAGAAGAAGAAAATTTAGAAGAAGAGGAGGATAAAGAAGAAGTGGAGGAAGAAGAAGAAGAAAAAGAAGAAGCGGAAGAAGAAAAAAAAGAAAAAAAAGTAGAAAAACAAGAAGAAGAACAATAATAAGAAGAGGAACAAAAAGTAAAGAATAAAAATTAAATATTTGCTATGTTTTTTAAATAAATGCATTCAACTACTAGAGATATGAAGTGTTAATTTTTAGATTGAAAAAGTTTCATTTCTGCTCAAAATCAGCCATTCTCAAGCTCAAAATGGAGCAAAAAGGCTTCTTAGAATTCAAGAAGTCCTTTGCAAGCATCCTCCAAGAGCTCACACCTACTCTTCCAAAACTCAAAAACAAAAATGCAAGCCCCACCATTTTCTTTTCCTCCGCGGAGCTTGAGTGGCTAGCATAACCCTTCTAGCTTACTCTAATTAGAAAATTTTCCCTTGTTAGACCCTCGCGTTGATGAAATACGAGACTTCCTTTACTCTTTGAATATTAAAGGAATTGTGAAGATATGGGTTTCGACTCCAAGCATATTTTTTTAGCTCCGTGTGAAATATGGTTTCCATAGAATATGGCCAAGAGGTCTCTTGTATGTTAATGGTTATCCCATACATATGTTGACGTGGACAAAAAACTTCAACCTACAGGACTATGCTTTAATAGCCCTAGTATTGTTCTCATTTCTGAATCTTCCATTACTCTTCTATAACAAGCACTCTCTCTACTCTATTTCCTCTTTCTTAGGCAAACCATTGATATGAGATGAGGCCAATGTAACTGTTGGCCAATTCCACTTCCATAGTTGTGAATTTAGAGATTCAGAAAAAGGGAACAATATAAATGATAGAAATCAACATATCTTTATCCACAATCACAATCCAACAGAAGCACAATAGAATCAAATCCATAGCACACACAAGCCACATTAGAAAAATACAATATAAAATGGTTCACTACTCATTCAATACGACTAGATACGTCCACACAGAAAAGCACATATACATTTATAGATTATAACCAAATAGAATATTCTTACTGATTTTGTGCAAAAGCAATCAGGATGAAAATCACATAGAGAGGAGAAAATAACATGGAGATGAATAGTTCCACTCAAAATTTCAGTAGCCCGAAAAATATAAATAAAATTAATTTATATTAATGACGGAGTGGATCCGAGCACTCGGACAGGCCGGATTCTGCTCCAAAAATTCTTCGTCCCACTGAACGGACAGCAGGACTTCCACTATTGTGTTATTACTGCATTCCCAGCCTCTTAATATTTTCTTTCCTGCACTTACATTAAAATATTAAAATAGAAACATATTTTGGTTATACAAATAGTTTATCAAAACAAATTATATACAACAGTAACCATGACCAAGCCAAATAATGCACGGGTATGTGTTAAAATGAACTTTTTTCACTACCGCCATTAAAGATATGGATTGATAATTATAAGAAATAGCAGGATGACGGGTTTTGGCCGCCCATTGTGCCTAAAAATTTGCCAAGCTAAAGCAAAAAATGTAGAAGGATAAGCCACGACATGGGGGAGTGTAGAGCGGGCTTGGGTAATAAAGGTTGTGGGAGGGATCAAGATGATAGAGGGAGGGAGAAGGATAAACAGAAATGAGTTAGGAGGTTGAATGAGAAGGGAGTCCCGAAAGGGATGAACCTCAAAGGGGAAGGGAGAATAAGAGAGGTAAAAGATGAGGGGGTTTTGGAGGTAGCTTTAGAAGTAGGTTTTACAATATTAAAGGAAGGGGAGCGAAGGAGAGAGGAGGAAGAGGTCTCAGATGGGTATGTTAAGAGGAGCTCTATGGATCAAGAAGAGGAGGGGAGGAGGAGGAGGGGAATATGAAGATAGTGAGTGAAAAGGAATGAACAAAAAGAAAAAAAAAGAAGGATGGGTTGATGTGGTTGGAAGAAGGAGGGGTAGGAGGCATAAAATTAGGAGGGTTATAAAGGAGAAAGAAGAGGACTATGGCTGGATTGAGGCGGACCTCTTGGATTTTCCAGAAGAGTATTCTAAAGTAATGAGCTAACCCATGTTGGGTAAGGAAGAATCAAAAAGTGAGGGGGGAATCAGTAAAGGCCAAGGATGATTTAAAGATGTATGAGGACAAATGGGGAAGGTACGCCATGGACAAGGCTATGGAAGCCTTAAAACTGATGGCAATGCACCTTGGGTAGCAGCAAAAGCATAAGGAGCTGGCTCAATCGAGTGCAAGCATGTCAAAGCCACCAAGGAATATGAAGAAATATTTAAACAAGAAATATAAATTAAAATATACAACTAGAGCTCAAGAAAAATCTGAGCATAATGGATAGTTTTTTATATTGGAATATAAGGGGTATGGAAAATAACCCCTCGATAAATAGACTGAAAAAACTTATAAAAATGCACAAAATCAAAATAATAAGAATCATGGAACATATGATAGATAAGGAAAAGTTGGAAAAATATAGTGAGATCATGAGCTTTAATATTGCATTCACAAATCTAAATAGTAAATTATGAATTATATGGGATAATAGTCTAGTAATAGATATTATAAAAGACATGGAACAAGTAATTCATTTTAAAGTAGATGAGGAGGTAGAAGAGGTTATATCAGTGGTGTATGCAAACAATACTAAAGAGGATAGAAAATGCTATGGAAAGAGATGGTAGAGATAGCTTTAAAAGATATTTTATAGATTATCGAGGGGGCTTCAATGTGATAAGAATCACTCGGGAAAAGAAAGGAGGAAGATCTCCTGACATAGAGGCTATGGCTCATTTTAATGATATAATAGCCAGAGCAAACCTGATGGAAGCATGCTTCTTAGGATATAGTTTCACCTGGTGTAACAACAACTTTAAAAAGAGAGGAGCAATCTGGGCAAGGCTAGATAGGGTGATGTATAATGCTAAGTGGGCCTCCTCTCATAGAGCCATAGGGGTTGGGCATTTAAACATAACCTATTCAGATCATAGTCCATTGCTCTTATTGATTCATAAAAATCAAAGGATGGCAAGAATTTTCAAATTTCAAAATATGTGGGCAAACCATGTAGATATTGACAATATGGTTAGAGACACTTGGTTAAAACTGGTTGTGGGAAAACCGATACAGGTTTTAATGGCCAAGATGCATAGATTAAAAATTTGTTTGACACATGGAATAAAGAATGGTTTGGGAATATAAACAAAAAAAATTGAATAGGCAGAAGAAGAAGTCAAGACGCTTGAATTAGAATATGAAAACAATCAAAAAAAGAGACCAAGCATAAATTAAGTAAAGCAATGGGGGAACCGAGGCTCGGGCTACACATGGAAGAAATCTTCTGGAAACAACGAGCAAAAATAAAAAGGCTTAAGGAAGGAGATAAAAACAAAATTTTTTTATATAATTAGCAAAATTAAAGCCCAAAAAAAGATAGATTAAAGGCATAAAAAATGCGGAGGGAGAATGGGTGGAGAAGGAAAAAGTGATAGGAATTATATTCAAAGAATTCTTTAAAAAACATATATGTGAGCATGTCCGACATGGAGGAGACTTATTAATTAAGGAAGTGAAGCCAACTATTTCAAAATAACAAAATCAAAGGATGGAAGATATATCAGGGGAAGTAGAGATTAGAGAAGCCATATTCAGCCTGGATAAAGATAACACTACAGGGCCAGAATCCCACATAAATCTTGTGCTTGCAATTTCAAGTATATTTTCAAGTGCGGATATTACTAAAGCATGGGCTAACTCCTTTATTGTGTTGGTTCAAAAAAAGGAAATCCCACATAAATGTGAAGATTATAAACCAATTAGCCTATGTAATGTGATCTATAATATTTTGGCAAAAATACTTCAAAGCAGATTTATAGCATACTACCTAACATAATTTTACAAGAACAAGCAAGATTTGTTTAAAATAGGCTTATGATGGAAAACATAAGCTTAGCCTTGAAAATGATGAGAGAAATTGGAGCAAAACCTAAAGGTAATAATCTAGTAGTAAAATTGGATTTGTCAAAAGCTTTCAACATGGTAGAATGAGATATACTATGCTTTGCAATGCGAAGTCTAGGTTTCTCTAAACTCTATATTGATTTAATATACAGATGTGTCTCTAGTATATGGGTTAGAATAATTGTGAATGGTAAAAAAGGGGAAGAGTTCAAGCCAATAAGAGGGCTAAGCCACTAAGGCAAGGAGATCCTCTATCACCCTTACTCTTTGATATATATTTAGAAATACTGATTCTAAATCTAAACAGGAAGATTATAGAGAAAAAATTTATAACTTAAAGGCAACCAAAAAACACTCTAAGAGTGGGCCGCCTGGCTTATGTTGATCAGTTGATGATCTGATAATTTTTATAAATGCAAGAAGCAGGTCGATGCTCAATTTAATGGAGCTGCTACAAATATTAGAGGAGGAAACTAGGCAAACTGTGAATAGAAAGAAATGCCAATTTATGTTAGCATCAAAAGTACCAGAAAAGGGTGCTCAACAGGTCAAAAATATCACAGGATTTATGCAAAAGAGAGGAACCTTGATGTATTTGGGCTACCCTATTTACCAGGACAGATTATGGAAAGAATATTTAAGCTTCCTACTCAATAAAATGAGAAAGAAAATAGCAGGTTGGAAAGAAAACCTGTTAAGCTTTGGGTGAAGAATAACTTTAATCTCACATGTGCTTCAAGATATGTTGACGCATATCTTGTCGATTATTCATCCCCCAAAAAAATTCATAAAGAAACTAGAAAAAAAAAATGGAAACTTTATTATGGGGCAATAAAGAGGGAAGGACTAAGCTCCATTGGAAGAAATTAGATGACATATGTAATCCAAAAGAGGAAGCTAGGATGGGCTTCCTAAGCTTAAAGAATACTACCAAAGCATGGGCTTGTAAAGGCTGGTGGAGGCTAAAAGAAAATCAAAATCTTTGGGAAAAATTTATGAGAGCCAAATACGATAAGGGAAAAGCTACTCACAATGATTCGAGGAAAGCCTCGAATATTTGGAAAGCAATAATAAAATAGAAAGATTTAGTTGAATCGCACTCTAGATTGAATAAGAGTGGCTGGAAATGGACTCCTAATGTGCAAGGAATTTTTGCCTTGAAATCTACAAAAACATTAGTAAGAGATAAAAAACATGGCAACAAATTTTCGAATGGGTTTGGAATACCAATACTCAGCAAAAAATGAGCTCGCTCATGTGGAAGGTTCTCTCGAAATCGATCCCAGTAGATGCTAATGTACAAGGAAAAGGCATAAGGCTGGTATCAAGATGTGATTGCTACTTTGCGGAAATAGAGACCTCATAACATCTATTATCAAAAGGAAAAAGTGCAGTTGAGTTATGGAAGGAATTGGAAATAACTATTTAGATTAAACCCAAAGAGCTAGGACTAATGGAAAGAATCGAAAGATGGAGTAGAGTGAACTTGAGGAACAAGGTTCAACTATGGCTTTCACAAAATCTATCTCACGTTGTTATCTGGTGTATTTGGAAGATTAGAAATAAGAGTATATTTGAAGGAATTCTGATGAACTCAGTCAAAATTTTAAAAGACATAAAGAAGGAGATTACAAATATATTAGCCATAAAACCTATCAGGGTGGAGAATATAGAGTTGGAAAGAGATGTCAAAAAAAATATGGGATTTATCTTTAAATAAGGAAAAATAGTAGGGCATAAAAAGTATAAAATGGAATAAGTCACCCACAGGAAAGCTAGCCCTTAATATAGATGGAAGTTTCAATAGAGAAACAAGAGTAGGGGAGGGGGAGGAGTAATAAGGAACTTTCAAAAGAGAGGATTTTAAAAGCATTCACTCTAGCCAGTAAGGCCTCCTCGGCTTTACACTCAAAAATTTGTGCTCTCCAAAGAGGGTTACATATTGGTAAAAAGTCTAATTTTAAAGACA
>JAREIK010001680.1:25000-79560 GCA_029783825.1 Sapria himalayana
AAAAAGTTTAAAAAGAAGATGATGAAGAGGATATTGAAGAAGATGAAAAAGATGAAGAAGAAGAAGTGAAAGAATAAGATGAAGAAGAGGAAGAAAAAGAAAAAAAAGGAAAAAAAAGAAGAAGAGAAAGAAGAAGAGAAAAAGAAGAAGAAGAAGAAGAAGAAGAAGAAGAATTAGAAAAACATGACGAAGAATATAAAGAATAAGAATAAAAGAAGAAGAAGAGGAGGAGGAGGAGGAGGAGGAAGAACAAGAACAAGAAGAGGAAGAAGAAGTAGAAGAAGAAAAAGAAGAGGAAGAAGAAGAAAAAGAAGAGGAAGAATAAGAAAAAGAAAATGAATAATAATAATAATAATAATAATAATAACAAGAACTGGAAGAATAAAATGAAGAAGAATAAGAAGAAGTATAATAATACTAATATTTAGAGTAAAAGAATAAAAAGAATAAGAGGAATAAAATGAAAAATAATAATAAGAAGAAGAAAATAAGAAGATGAAGAAGAAAAAGAAGAAGATGATGAAAAAAAAGGATAAAGAATAAATCTAAGTGAAGTAGAAGAAGAAGAAAAAGAAGAAGAAAAAAATATATATATGGAAGAATAATAAGAATAAGAGAAGAAGAGGAGGAAGAAGAAGGAGGAGAAGAGGAAGAAGAAGAAGATGATGATGATGATGGTGAAGAAAAATTGGGGAAGATGAAAAAGAAGAATAAGAATAAGAAGAGGAAGAAGAAGAAAAAGAATAAAAAGAAAAGAAAATTAGGGGAAGAATAAAAAGAAGATGAAGGATAAGAAGAGGAAGAAGAAGAAGAAGAAAAAAAAATAAAGGGAAGAAGAAGAAGAATAAGAAGAATAGATAGAAAAAGAAGAATAAAAATAAAAAAGAATAAAAATAGGAAGAAGAAGTAGATGAAGAAGATGAGGAAACAAGAAGAAGAATAAGAAGAAGAAGAAGCAGAAAAAAAAGAATAAGAAGAGGATAAAGAAAAACAAAAAGAAGAAGAAGAGGAAGATGAAGAAGAATAATAAGAAGATAAAAAAGAAGAAGCAAAAGAAGAATAAGAAGGAGATGAAGAAGAGAAGATGATGATGAGGTAGAAGAAGAAAAGAAGGAGAAGAAGAAGAAGAAGAAGAAGAAGAAGAAGAGAAGAAGAAGAATAATAATAAGAGCGGGAAGAAGAAAAAAATTGAGAAGAGGAATAAGAAGAAGAATAATAAAAATAAAAAAAGAATAATATGAAAAAAGAAGATTTGCAAGAAGAAGATGAGGATGAAGAGGATGAGGAGGATTAAAATTAAGAAGATGATGATGACGAAGAAGTGGAAGAAGAAGAATAAGAAGAAGAAGAAGAGGAGGAGGATGAGGAGGAGGTAGACTAATAAAAATAAGAAGAAAAGGAGGAGGTGGAATACGAAGTAGAAGAGAAATAAGAAGAAGAAGAAGAAGAAGAAAAAGAAGAAAAAGAAGGCAAGAAAGAATTAAAATAAAAAGAAAAAGAAGAGGAAGAATAAGAAGAAGAATAATAAGAGTAAGAGGAATAAAGAAAAAGAAGAAGAAAAAGAAGAAGATGAAGAAGTATAAGAAGGAGAATAATAATAATAATAATAATAATAATAATAATAATAATAATAATAAGGAGGAGAAGAAGAAGATGAATGATGATGATGATGATGATGATGATGAGGAAGAATAAGAAGAAGAAATAGAAGAGGAAGAATAAGAAGAATGCGAGGTAGAAAAATTATAAGAACAAGAGTAAAAAAAGAAGAAGAAGAAACTACAAGAAAATGTTCGTTTAACTAGGGAATTTTATCTAGAGATCAATCTATAGCTAAATTGCAAGGAATTTGCTAAGGAATAGCATGGGATTTCAGAAGTTTCATCGGAATAAAAATTAACAATAGATTAATGATGGATTAGCAACTAAATACCCATGTAAATTACACACAACTAAAAATAGGGAATTTAGCGATGGATTTTTTCTAGCTAATTTCATCTCGAATCTAGTGTTGAATTTAGTGATGGAATTTCCTTAGTTAATTTCATCCGTAATATAAAGACAAATTTAGCGACGTAAGTTTTTTAGATAATTACATCCGGAATATAGTGATGGACTAGCTTTAGAACTTTCCTAGCTAATTACATCCGAGATATACGATGGATTTAGCGACAGACTTCCCTAGTTAATTACTTCTAGAATATTGCGACGGATTTAGCAACGAAATTTTCCTAGCAAATAAATCCTGATTATAGTGACTGATTTTATTATTGATATTATGACAGAATTTCCCTAGCTAATTTAATCCGGAAAATAGCTAGGGATTTAGCAACAGAATTTCACTACATAATAAAATTCAAAATATAGCGATGGATTTAGTGATGTAACTTCTCTAGCTTATTACATCCTAAATATTGCTACTGATTTAGCGATGAAATTTTCCTAGACATTCAATAATTATTTAATTTTTTAAATTATTATTTGTTTAAATATTTTATTTAATTTTGTTTATTAAATGTATAAATGAGCAATCCTTGAAAGACACATTCTCTTTGTAAAATTATAAAAAAAGATATTATAAATAAATAATTTAAAAAATATAAAAATACAAAAATATTATATTAATACGACTAAAATAACTATTTTTATCATTATAAACTTTTTAAAAAATTATACAAAAAATTTTTCTAAAATTTTCAATTAAAAAACTGAAATATTTGTTTTATAGTAACATTAAATAATTAATTTTATAATTATAATAATTTTTTAAGATATTTTAATAATTAAATGAACATACATTAAAATTTCTACTAATATAAAAGTAAAAAAAATTCATTGTATGATTAAATATAAAATATTTTCAAAAATATCTGAATTGACAAATAAAATAGTAAATATTAATATTATTATAAGTATAAAAAAAATTTTATGATTATATGAAACTTTAAAAAAACAAAATTAATACAAAATTTGAAAATCTTGAATTATAATAAAAATTTATATTTTTTTATTAAATTTAAAAGAAAATAAATTAATATTTATAAAATAAAATACATAGATATTTGCCCCTACTAAAATTTATAAGAATTACATAATTGAGTAATATTTTTACTGTTAACTTTTAATATTTAGTCTTTATTAAAATAATAAATATAACTTTTTTTAATTATCTATTCACTTTAAGTACTTTTTAAAATTTTAAAAATTATAAATGATATCTAATAATATGAAATTTTGTCTTTAAAATTATTTCATATTATCTTTATAAAAATTAATATGAATTCTTAAAATTTATAATCATAAAATATATATATTTACATATTTTTTAACATAAAGATTATTTTATAACACTTAAGAGTATGACTAGAAGGTCTGTCATCTTTTCATTTGTGTCTTGCTATATGAAGTTTGTAAATTTTGTAGCCATTTGATTCTTTTTCTAGTTATAAAGCTAAACATCTATTTTTTGAAGTTGTTTATGTATTTATTATTTAATTAATTTTATAATAAAAAATTACAAGGTGTTTGTTTTTCATGTGTACCGTGCTACACACACATGAACTTTGTTGAAAATATTTTGATAATAAATAAAAAAATGAGTCTGTGTATTTTAATTATTTATTATTTATTTAGTGTTTTGATAATTAAAAATTAAATTATCTTGGTAATTTTAGTTCTGCCTTCACTTGTTGTCGAGAGTCGAGATACAACTCTAACAAGCACCTAAGAGCATCTCCAAGATGCTCGGTGTCTGCTTCCGTTTAGTTATTTTAAAGAGTTAAACTTAAAAATCAACTCCCTTTGCATCTAGCTATCTATTTCCCATATTTGTAGTTTCTCTTGCCTGATCTATAACCCTTGCTAAACTCCAACTCCAATGGGCTTCGATTCTTGAGGTGGCCGCTGGAAAACAAAACTTCTCTCTCCACAACGCACATGGTAGTGATGCTGATCAGGAAGAGATTTATCGAAACGTAGGCACCTTTTACTGGTAAGTCATTCCATTAATTTGATTTTGATCATGTAATGCAATTCATATATAACTCATGTGATTGTTCAGCTATAATCATACGCGACACAAAAATATGAGCACGCATCTTTCCATACTAGCTTTTATGATTCCATCTCCATCTCTCTCATCAGTTTGAAGAACTCTAGTTGGGTATCAAATGAAAAGCATGCCTTATTGCTTCATTTCTTGATGGTTTTTATTTTTTTGATATGAGAGATAAGTTTGGGTGTAGGGAGTTATGAAAGTAATTATGCACCAATGTGATATACTAATGGCATCGTGCTTGTGGCTGATGATTTTATCCATTGTTTCTTGAGTTTGTTAGATTCAACATGTTCATCTTCCACCTAGTTCATTTCTATTTTTTTTTGGTCTAATGTCGATGCCATTTCATGAATCATGACATGTTTTTGAGATTGTTATTATGCTAACAATTAAATTTTTTTTTCGTGTTATGATTCTGGTGATGATAATATACTGCCCGCTTTTTTATTTTGACGGTCAGGTTATGGCTTCTCCAGATGAGCAGAAGGTGGGTTTCATGGAGAAAGTTAAGGGTTTCATCCATGATATTGAAAAAAAAATTGAAAAGACAATTGGGTTCGGAAAGCCAACTATGGATGTTACTGCTATTCATCTTCCTTTCAATAATCTCGAGAAAGTAGATAGTATTGTTGATGTTCTCATCAAAAACCTTAACCCTATTCCCATTCACTTAGTGGACATCAACTATCTAATAGATAGCAATGGAAAGAAACTGGTTTTTGTGTCGATCCCCTGATGCTGGAACAATCTCTGCTCATGGCGAAGAAACGGTAAAATTTTTTTTCACTTTAATTTATGGTAATATCAATAGCACATATGACGACATCAATCACGGGAGTATCATTCCTTATCATGTTAAGGTGGATCTAATTGTAGATGTTCCTATTTTTGGAAGGCTTACCCTGCCACTCGATAAAATAGGAGAGATACCCATTCCTTATAAACTAGACATTGATGTTGATAAACTTCCGAACTATCTCCTTAGACGAAATTGTTGCTGTTCTGCACTTGAAAATAGAAAACAATAATGATTTTGCATTTCATTAATATGGTGATGATATGACATTCATATTGTATTTTAAATTTTATTTTTGAAACATAGTTAAAATTAGTTGAATTGATAGCTAAAATAGATAGTATTGTTGGAGTTACCATAAAAAAGTAGTTTTTTTTTTTATAAAACAACATTTATTAATTATAACCCTCTCTTTTGGCGGAGGAATACCATTTTTACAACCTACTTGCTTGCTACCCGTAGCCCTTTACACCCTTTCTCCTACATTAAGTATTAGCTATTGTAACTGTAATAAAACATAAACAAACAGGTGCTAGTTTTCCTAGGAGTGCAATTTTGAGTCTTTATGCTGATTCTAATCCATATGCTGATTCTGAATCACATAGAGATCGATTTTGAGCTTTTATAGTAAACTTCAGCATTGTATTAAACTGAACTTTGATGCTTGTTTAGATGTCAATCTTTATCCTATGATCCCTTACATCCAACCAGCTATCTTTCCCTTCCACATACTTCAACTTTGTCTAAAGTGGATCTGCTGAGTTTTGATATTTCAGCAAGACGATGATAAATGTTTTGAAATCCTCCACCGGCATCCTTAACCTGTCATCTGCATACAAGCCACAGACACCAAAGAAACTCCAGCCTCCATGGTGAGAGCACTTGGACCCTTGTCACCTGCATAAATGACACAGACACCAAGTTTCCAGCCTCCAACATTCAGCTGGTTTACATTCTCTTCGTTCTATTCCTCGGTCCAGCGAATGTCTGTTTTTAGCCACTCCATAGCAGCTTTTTGTTGTTCCTATTTGTGCACAGCAGTTGTCAACATTATGGCCAAGCCTAGCCTACTATTGTGGATATCAAAAATTACCATAACATTATACAGAAACTTGTGACCCCTCTCCTAACCTTAAATTAATTAAGACATCAAAACAAAGTTCAAACAAGCTTATGAACTATTAACAAAAAAAACTTGTGCACATGATCTTTCTTCTTGTTTTAGGAGACCTTGCTGCTAAGAAAGAAACAAAATAACCAAATATGCATCTATTTTTACAGTGAGATTCCGAGCATTAGTAAAATATAAATGCACAATGACTTGAGCAGGGAGTTGTTCTATTATAGAATCTTACTATAGGACTAGGAAGACTTGAGCAAATCTGCGAAATATCCTATGCTACTATAATAAAGAGAAATTGAAATTCACAGAGATGTTGAAAGCTTATGATTTTTAGTTATTCGGATGTATGAGAAATTTTTTTTATCTAGATTTATAATTCCTTTAAATCTCTCTAGAAGAGAGACTTCGTCATATACATGAAGCTCTTTAAATTTTCCTTCTTTTGCTAATTTATCTTCTAAGGCATTTGCTTCTCTATATATGTGCATGGTTGATGCATTTAAGGTTATTAATAATTTATTAATTTCCTCTAGCTCTTCTTCCAATTTCCACAGTCTACTTTTGTTATTAACTAAGTCTACCAATATTTTAGAGTCTATTTGTATATCTATATTTGTTAGCTCTTTAGAATAACATATTCTAAGTCTATCCCTTAATGCTAATATTTCTGCGTGGAGGGCAGATGACACATTATTGGGACATGAGAAGGCAAATATCAAGTGACCACCAGAGTCCCTTAAGGTGCCTCCTCCTCCAGCTAGTCCTATGTTCCTGTCAAAACTACCATCGGTGTTTAGAGCTAATCTATCTTTTTCTGGTTTATCCCATTTAACTCCTATGATTTTTGGCGGCTTTGTTTTGGAAACCGTGAGATTCCAAAATTTTAGAGAGTGAGCTTCTAGGAGAGGGCTTTGAAGTGCGAGTGCTGAGGATTCCGAGGTAGATTTTATTTCAGATTTTATTGCTTTCCATATGTTTTCAGGGTCCATTCTTATACCTTCATATCTACTATTATTCCTAGCTTTCCATATACACCAGATAGCGATGTGAGGTATGTTATTTTTAAGTCATTTCTGAGAGCTACGTTGAAAGCGCACATTACACCATTTAATTAATCTGTTTCTAAGAGGAATACATGCATGTTTTAATCTCATTTCTGATTCTAGTCTCCTCCATATTTCCATAGCTACCTTCTCTTGAGAGAACAGGTGATCAAGTGATTCTGGATTTTGCAAACAACACTCACATCTCGAGACAATTTGTATGCCTTTTGTTTTTATGATATCATCTATAGAAATAATCTTTGAGACAACTTTCCATGTATTGGTTTTTATTTTTTGGCTATTATCATTATCCCATATCCATTTAAATAAAGGTTGGATTTCCTTTTTACTTCTAGCTTTTTCTTTTATAGTTTTAAGTGAAAAGGCTCTATCTTCACTTAAAGTCCATTTCCAACCATTTTTAGTGAGTTTGGAATGTTTTTCCATTCATTCCCTTTGCTTGAGCATTTGAATCCAAATTTGTGATGCTTTGTTCTTATTTCTGATCCTATATATATCATCCTCTATACAATATTTAGCTCTCATAAATTCCGCCCAAAAATTATTATTTTCTTTAATTCTCCACCATCTTTTGCAGGCCCATGCTTTAGCTAGTTCATTTAAGTCAGTGGGCCTTAGGCATGTTTCTTGTAAGGGGAAGCAAAGGTCTTTCCATTTTTTTCCAATGTAACTTTCTTTTACCATTTTTTGAACCCCATAAGAAGTGGGCCAATTCCTTCTCTAATCTCTTTTTATCCGACACTAGGAGATGATGAATCATCAAATTCGGCATGACTACGCTCTGTAATATATGAGTTATCAAAGTAATTCTACCACTAATTGAAAGTTTGTCCACTTTCCATCCAGCTATTTTATTTTTAATTTTCTCAAATAGGAAGTCTAGGTATATTGATTTTAATTTTCCTTCGTATATTGGGCATCCGAGATATTGAAGTGCACCTTTTATGTGAGTGAAGCCTGTTATTTTATTAATTCTATGCCCTATAGTTTTAGGAGCCTTTTTGCCAATCATAAATTGATATTTTTTGTTGTTGATTTTCTGACATGTTTCTTCTTCAAAAGTTTTTAGCAATTCCATGAGGTTATGTAAAGATCTGGAGTTTTCATTTGTGAAAATAATCACATCATCGGCGTAAGCCAAGCAACCCACTAAAGGTGTATTAGTAGGTTGACTGAACCGACCTATACTACTTGTGATCATTTTATTTTTTACATTCACTATTAGTAGCTCTAGGTAGATATTAAAGAGAGAGGGAGAAAGTGGGTCACCCTGCCTTAATCCTCTCATCGGCTTGATATCTTTCCCTAGTTCTCCATTGACAAGAATTTTCAACCAAGAACTTGATATGCATCTATAAATCAAGTCCGTTCATGTTTCAGAAAAGCCCATTTTTCTCATGAAAAAACATAGAATTTTCCATTCTATTTAGTCAAAAGCTTTTGAGAGGTCTAGTTTGAGCAGTACGTTATGACCTCTAGATTTTGAACCTATTTCTCTGATCATTTCTTTAGCTAAACATATATTTTCCATTAGTAATCTATTTTTCATAAAGCCTGATTGTTCTTTAAAATTAATTTTTGGCAATACCACATTTAATCTGTTTTGAAGTAACTTAGACAAGATTTTATATATGGAGTTACATAGGCTAATAGGTCTAAAGTCTTCTGCTTTTTGTAGATTTTCCATTTTAGGAATAAGAACCAAGTATGAACCACCCCATTTCTTGCCTATGTCTACACCACAAAAAATCCAATGGATAGCCTGTAGGAGGTCATTTTTAATGATTGGCCAACAGTTTTGATAGAACTCATTATTCCACCCATCAGGTCGGGGGGCGCTATCTTTTCCCATGCTGAAAATAGTCAATTTTAGTTCTTCATCATCCGGGAATTAGATGAGCGCATCATTATCTTCATTGTTAATTTTATGATCTATCTTCTTTAGGAGGTAGTCTCCATTCAAATTTGTAATTCCTCTAAATTGATTTTCAAAATATTCATCTAGATGGTTTTTAATTTCTAAGTTTGTGTCCACCAATTTGTTTAGTTTGTTTTTTATTCCTTGTATTCTTTGTTTTTGGGATTTGATTTTGGCTGTTTTCCTGGAAAAACTTTGTATTTTTATCTCCTTCTTTTATCCATTTAATTTTAGCTTTTTGTTTCCATAATACTTCATCCATTAGCAATTTTAATTTTAGCTCAGCTTGTGCTTTATTTAGTTCCTTTCTACTTTCTGAATTTTGAAGAATTTCGTGTTCTAGCTCTTTTTTTTCAACAATCTTTTCTGCTTCTATAATATTTTTGTTGATATTACCGGAGGAATTTCTATTCCATAAAATTAAATGCTTTTTTAGCCTTTCTAATTTTTTATTCCAGATTTGAGCAGGGTTACCTGTTATCGCTTGCATTCATGAATTTTTGACCATATTGATAAAATCATGATGTAAAACCCATGCATTCTGAAATTTAAATGACTTATTCTTAAGTTTATTTTTTTCTACTGAAATTAATAATGGATTATGATCAGAGCATGTTCTATTTTAATGTCTAACGGCTGTGGAGCCATAAGCCTCTAGCCATTTGACATTGTGAAGAATTATATCCAGTCTTGCCCATATGGTGCCTTTAACTTTCCAGTTATTACACCAAGTGTATTGGGAGAGCGAAAAGCTAGCTTCCAACAAACTAGCCTCTGTTATCGTATTATTGAAGTGTACTATGGCTTTTTTATTGGGAGGGATTGCCCCCTTTTTTCTCGGTAGCCTTTCTTATAATATTGAAGTCTCCTCCTATTATCCATGGTTTGTTTATTTTAGTAGTTTTAAGTATATCATTCCAAAGCTCCTTTCTGCCTTCTTTAGTATATTTGGCATAGACAACAAAGATGATCTCCTCTTGGGAATTATCTAAAGAAAAGTTAATAATTTGGTTAGTATCTTCTAAGATAATTATATTGAATATGATTTTCCAGAAAATCCAGATTTTGTTATTTTTATTCGAGAATGCGTAATCAAACCCTAAAATCTTTTTGAAGTGTTCTAGTTTATCCTTATTTACAATGGGTTCGGCAAGAATAATTATTGGGATTTTATATAATTGAATCAAAACATTAGAAGTGGATTTAGCCCGAGCTCTAGTAGTGCATTTTGATTCATATGTTTTATCTAAGTATTTTTTCATATTTCTAGATTTTTTAATTGAACTGAAACCTCCTGATTTTTCATTTTTCCATTCCGTGCCTAGCTGTAATGCCATGAGTTTTATTTCCTCCATGGCCCAATCTCTATCTCCCGTTATCTTCCGTTATTATTTCCTCCATAAAAAAGTAGTTAGTTAAAATAGATAGCATTGTTGGAGTTACCATAAAAAAGTTGTTAGTTAAGATTGATAGTACAATATTTTATTATATTTTGAGTAGATATTTTAGGTAGCATTGTTTGAGATGCTTTTAGTAATCTATAGCATGCCTCTGTCTCTCGACACGGATACATCAAAACCTAATAGAAGAGTGAGCGAGAATTCCTCTAGCCATGAGTTTCTTTTTTATTTAAGGTACGCTTTCAACCCTAACTTTTCATCTATTATCTTAATGCAAGAGTGTGTTTTGATTCTGCTGTTTGTTATTTCAAAATTCTTCTACCCTAACTGTTACCGTATATTATATTTTCCATAGAAATTAAATCATAGATCTTTGTGTATGTATGATATCATGTATATTGAAGGTATTACCACAATTATATAAATTTCCGTAGATCCTCCTTAAGCACATAATATTAATTTAGATGTTCGTGGTAAATCATTACAAGTACCGAATTCATTAATCACCATGGTATTCTTGGATTGCTTATATACAATGATGTGTATACATACTTTATGCATGTGTGATATAATGTGTTCTCATTGTGTGGATGTTGATGTTGCACAGTAGGTATGCAGGCTTGATATCCATGTTTTTTCCACTCAAACAATCTTGTGGTTTTGGATGTTAATCACAAAATGGGTGCTGGTGTTTGTGGTGAACAGTGTGTATATAACAAGTATTTTTTTATTTACATAATAATTTATTTAAATATGATGATCCCAAGATTAATAACACATAAATATATATAAGTGTACTTTACTGTATGTAAAACTATAAAAATAGTATACATAACTATATATAAATATAGCAACATATATTTAATATACATACGTATATATATAAATATATAACTATATATAAATGTATTTGACAATATGTATATCAACGTATAACTATATATAAATGTATTTATCTACATCAATACATATACATAACTATATGTCTAAATATATATAATTACATGAAAATCTATGTATAACTACAACTACAACATGCATAACTACATTTATAATTATATGTATAACTATGTGTGCAATCACACATGTAACTATAATTATAATTAGAACTAATAACATATATATAACTATATGTTTAACTATATTTGTATAACTATTTATAAATATATATATATATATATATATATATATATAACTATATAACTATATAAAACACTTTATAACTATATTTAACTATATTTGTAACTAAGTAAACTATTTTTATAACTATATTTATAACTATATATAACTATTTTTTTAACTATATAATAATTTATAACTATATGTATAATTCTATATAACTATATTTCTAACAAAATATACTATATGTATAATAATATATAACTATATATAATTGTATTTTACTATATGTATAACTATAAAAATATTATATATAACTATATCTTTAACTACATACATATTTATAACTATATTTATAATTAAATATAATTATATATAACTCTATTTATAACTAAATATACTATAGGTATAAAAACATATAACTATAAATAATTGTCTTTTACTATATGTATAACTATAAAAATATTATACATAACTATATTTAAATATATAATTAACAATATATATTTAATATATAGAATATATATAATTTTATATATAATAATATATAACTTTATATATAATTATATATAGAGTTATATATAATTATATATAACTCTATTTAATATACGTTGTGCCTTGGTGTTATGATAAATATGTTCATCCAAGGGTGTTTGGTCTCGGGTTCGAGGATTATAAGATAACTTTTCTGATTCTTGGGGATAAGATTGTTAATATATTGAATTTTATCTGACTCCATACTAATCCAAAGCCTTGTACAGTGCGTATGACCTTTATTTAGTTTTGTTTGGTAAGTTTTTTACTTTTTTTTTTCAGAACAGAATTATGACTAGAAGTAATTAATTTCATTGGTGCGTGGAAGCTCTTTACCATGTCCAATTGTATGTCATACCAGTAATCACATCTCTAGTCAGCAAAAAAGAAAATTGAGAAGTGTTGCTCTATGTCCAGCAAATGATTAGATTTTTGTCACCAGGTTATCAACTTATTTCCACCATTAGAGTACATGTTAATTCTATGTTATTGCAACATGATTATGTGCATTTGTAATCTTGCTTTTGTCATCATCAAAAAACTACTGGTTGGTTAAGAAAAAAATTCTTTGAATAATCTTCCTCATTTGGAATAAGGAAATATTCTTTGAACAATCCTCAAAAAATGATATTTTATTTTCTATGTAAAAAGAAATATCTTTAAGCTTGATAATTGCATGAAACTAAGTATTACTTTTTATGAAGCCATAATGCACAATAGCCTTATGGTTAGTTGAACTAGAAAATTTATGGACATGTTTGACTCCCTCTATCAATGCCTATTCCTCTTTTTTGGTTACTAGAGCTTGCATCTACCAATGCTTAGGGATCATAAGATTAGTTGAGGTATTAATCTAGCTTGAGAAACCCATGGCTTAAACTAGGTAATAATTTTTATGATTCAAATGTATGACTAAATTATGTTTTATGTGTGAAAAATATCTTTATATTATTATTTGAAATGTCAAGTTTTTAAAAATAAACTATGCGACATAAAAAAATGGGGAGAAAAGAAATAAAATATATATGTGAAAATATTGGTTAAGAGAGATGAAAATTGGCTTCATGAGAAGTATCTTATATATCTTTAATAATCATGAATATATTTCAGAATGATTTATTCATATCTACATGCTAACTTCTTATTATTATATATAAAATATTAAATTAAAGCAGTTATCAATCTTTAAGTTTGTTATTAATACAATTATGAGCTCTCATCATAATTTTTATTTTATGGTTTTTAATCACTCATCACAAATGGGTAATTATGAAAATCTCATGTTTATTAGATGTGTGTTTATTCAAGAATAATAATTGATATTATGGTCTATTATTATTGAGACCCAAAAATAATAATAATAGTCAAATAATCAAAAATATCTTGAATCACTCAAATAGAATAAAAGCAATTCCATATATATTTTCATATATTTGTGAATATAAATAGGACCACAACATACATCTTCTTGTGAGAACCTAATAAAAAATTTACAATATTGATAACATTTTTAATATCAATCTTAAAGAATAAGAGAAAATATATTCTCATATTTTTCTTTATATCTAGTAGAGTTAATAATGGAAAACTCATCGAGAAATAATCACATAAACATAAGCTGAAATAAAATAATTTTTTCATTTAAATATATTACTTAAAAACTAAAAAAATATTTAAATCATTGAGCATTCAGAACTTTTATAAAAAAAAATATTTGAATATAAAAATATTCATTTCATTAATATATATAATAATAGTATCAACTAAAGTAATATAACACAACTTTCCTCCGAATCATATTTATATAAATAATATATGTAACTCAAGAAAATCATAAAAATGCGAATCTTAAAGACTTTTCCAAATACATCTCATCATTTAAATCATTATGATTAAATATATTATTAAAAATTAATTATTAATTAAATAAAACAAGTGCGAGATATAACCTATACTATGAGTATAAATACTTGTAGAGGCAAAAGCATAAAATAACAAGTTGAATAATTAGAAAGTCAAGACATAATTCTTGAGACATTGAGGTATAAAGCTTTTAATTCAAAATAAGATCAAAGATATATATATATATAATATAAAATTAATTCATTAGAATAAAAAAATATTATTAGCTTCTTTCTTATTCAAAAAATCATAGTTAAGTAACAAAATATAAAATAAAATTGTAATATTATTTCTTTTTATAAAAAAACACAATCATTTCATAAAATAATAGTGGATTTGAATATATATGATTAAAATATTTTAACATAAATTCTTTTCTCTAATATCATTATTATTTTTATCTAGTATATTAGTAGTTAGAAAGTTTTAACTATCAAATGATTGATTTCATATTAAATAAATATGAAAATCATCATAATTTATATGAATTTTCATATATAATAATAAGTGTCAAACTCAACTTACTCATATTATTATAAGTTCTGGCTAAATTATATTTAAGATTAAGAAAATCATTAAAAAATTGGCCATGAAATTCCTAAGAAAACCCAAATGTGAGTTAACTTTAAAACAATCTCTTTAGCCTCACATAGATTTCCACGAAGAAAAGAAAATTAAAAAATTTATATCACTCAATTACTAATTCGTGGTAATGATGAATTGCAGTTATATTTTTTTTGAATACTATAATGGCCTAGAAAGACATGAGATGACACAATTTATTTTCTTACTTTTAAAAAATCATTTGAACAAAATTCATGCCCCCTACAATATCAATGATACATGATGTGATTAAATATTTGATAAGAAATACAATTTGAAAAAAATAAAAGAAGATATCAATGTGATTAAGTAATTTGTAATCATAATTGATTCATCCTAAAATGTCTTATAAAAAAGCTTTCTAGTTGTCTTATTGAATATTTTTCATATTCTCTAAATTTTTAATATGAAAATAATATGTCTACATAAAATACAAGATAAATCACTTTATGATTTTTCAAGAAAAATACAACTTCTCACGATGTATATTATACAATATAATAATTTTTAAAAATCTGTATTTCATATTCTTAGTAAATATCAATCATTTTTTAAAAATAAAGTATAAATTTATAAAAATTATTTTTTTCCTTATGCGATATGAATAATGTTACAATAATACTTATTTATAAAAATAACAAAATAATAAAAGTCATCTTACATAATAATATTATATAATATTCTAGGTAATCTTGATAAAAATCTTTGTATTAATATTCTCTTTACATACTATAAAAATGCTAGCATATTTTCTTAAATGTACCTCATTATTAATAAGAATAATCTATTTTATGCTTAATTTCATATGTTTTAAATTTATCAAAACAAAAAAATTAAACCGATAGAGAATAAAAGAAGATTAATGAAAACCAATCATCTAATTTATCCTCTAATATGACAAAAATAAGGATAGACAACATGATCAATTCTTAGAAAAGTCATCCACAAAGTTATATAAATCCTAGAAAAATATCTAAAAAAACATGGTTAACTTTCAAATTAAAATTAAGTTATTTAGTAGGATAACTCAAAATAATAAGAATAATAATAATGTTTTAACACATTGTAGATCATATAATATTAGCATAAGTTAGTATGGCATCAGCTACTATAAAAAAAGATTTAAGAAAAATAGAAATTTACCAACAAAAAAATTATTAACTCACAGATCAACAATGCAAAAGTTAATAATTAAATTTGAAAAAAAAAATATTAGAAACTTTAACCTCGCGAGAAGATCAAGAACATGACAAACTTAGAGAATATTTTAAAATACTTCCCTCAAAAAATTTATAGTATTTGTTGGCACATCATGTAGTGAATTCTCAAAAAACCTTGTGGCATGCTCGACAACTTTCGATACTTATACCAATAGTAAAATTGAATTGGTAAGGAATGCAATTCAAAGACTTTAAGTTAAGTGAAAGTAGAAAAGATAAAATAAATATACCAATATAATAAAACAAACATTGATACTATTATACTAAATAAGCATCTAAGTAATATTATTAACTATTATAAAATTAAAAACATTATAATGAGATAAAAAGAAAATAAGAAATAAATATATGTAATGTATCATGTTAAAAATAGAGTGCACTCAAAAACTAAAGAATTAAAAGTATAATAATTTTAAAAATAATTAATTGAAAAAGTATGATTAGTACCACTAACTTCAAATAGTTGAGATATTACTTAAGTAATAATTATTATGATATGTCATATTATTGTTAACTCATAACAAATAAGTGATAGTCTTAGAGAGAAATCTAGAATGCTACTTTCTAGAGCATAATAGTGATTTAGTGGACAAATTTTATGATGAACCTCATGTTGGACTAATTGCATGGTGATTAACCTTTGATAAATAAACAAACATAAGTTGCTACTTAGAAAGATAGCCAAATGTTAAAAGTTCTGCATTGATTAAAAGCTAGGTTGATCAATAACTATATGTTTAACTATATATGTATAATTATTTATAAATATTTGTATAACTATATAAATCTTAGTATAACTATATTTTATTATATTTGTAACAATGCAAACTAATTTTATAACTATATCCACAACCATATATAATTATTTTTTTAACTTAATTATAATTTATAACTATGTGTATAATTCTATATAACTATATTTCTAACAAAATATACTATATGTTTAATAATATATAACAATATTTAATTGTATTTTACTATATAAATATCTGTATAACTATGTTATACTCTATATAATTAAATATAACTATATTTGTAACTATGTATACATATATGTATTCATATAATTAAATCTATTTATTTGTTTATAACTTTTTATACATTTATGTATAACTACTTATAACTACTTTTGTGTGTGTGTGTGTGTAACTGTATGTTTAACTATATATAATGCTATTTTTAACTATATAACTCTATGTTTAACGATATATAATTTTTTATAACTATATATATTATATGTATAATAACATATAACTATAAATAATTCTATCTTATTATATGTATAACTATAAAAACTTTATACATAACTATATTTAAATATATAACTAACAACATATATATAATATATAATTTTATATATTAGTATACAAAATATATTTTAGTATATCTATACCTATACATAACTATATGTATAAATATATGAAAATTTATAAAAAAAATTATATACATACATATATAAATATGAAAAATATATCTGAACTGTTATTGATTTTTGTCTGTGTAACAAAACATGATGAGACTTTTTTGCAGGTTTCAAGTTTTTTTATTCTGGTTTTGTTCTTTGCTTTGTCGATTAATCTAATAATGAATCTTTGCAGGACACATGATGTGAGACGCAAGAAAAAATTCTAATTCAAAGCATTTAGACATTATCACGGTCCTTCCAATGCATGGGTCCCATATTTACCGATTTCAGCTTGATCAACAGGAGGCCTAGCTTCTATTATCTTCATTATTCCTAAAATATTTTATTTTTGTACTCTCTTTCTCTCTCTCTCTAATTATCATTACTAGACATCTTTTAGATTTTTATTGAAGTTGTATGCCTATCAACTTTAATTTGTGTTAGTCATGTCTATAATAACTATTTTTATATATCTGTGAATATGTTTATGTGTCCCCGAATTTTTTGGGTAATATTTTAGCCTATTATAGGTATGTAAAAGGCTTGGCTGGTTTTCCATAGTCCTGTGAACAATACCTTAGCTTCTTAAGCTGTGAGATGAACAAAAATATTAATTCTATGCAAATGTAGGTTTATTCTTGACACTCTTATTTTGTGCAGATCTGCGTCATCACAATTCAAATCTACGACTACTTGTTATCGGTTATTGGTTTGTAAATATAATATGTTATGCTTCATGTGAAGGTGTAACAATATTATCTATCTGCATGAAGTACTAGAGGAAAAAGTACTAGAAATGCTGACCACGCCTAAGAGACATATATGTGTGTTTTTTAAGTCCTATATTATTTTCTTCTGTTGGCTATGATAGTATGTGTATTTGCATGAAAGTACAAGTGTATGTGTCATCTATGGCTTTGTGATTATATATATGTACATATATACTTGGTATAAATGTACGTATATACTAAGTATATATCTATGTATATAATGAGTATATAAGTACGTATATATTGAGTATATATGTTCATATATACTAAGTATATTTGTACGTATATACTCAATATATACATACTTATATACTGTAGTATATACGTATGTATATACTCAGTATATACGTATGTATATACTCAGTATATACTCAGTATATACTTACTTTTATACTATAGTATATCCTTACATATATACTCGGTATATACGTACTTTTATACTGTAGTATTTACCATCATATATACCGAGTATTTACATATGTGGGTGCATATATTTATTTGTAGACATGTATATATTGTTATACATATACACCCATTTACACACAGACATACTTTGTAATATATAATTGCTCGGGCTGGTCTGGTCATCATCTTGCATTGTTTACTGATGTAGGTAAGAAAAGCATGAATATTATACTTTCTCTAAAGCTGTGGGATAAAGATATTTCTGGTCCAGACCAGCCAAACAGATAAAGGTTGGTCTTAAAAATCTTAGTAATTATGTTGATATGCAATTATTAAATGGTACGAAGCGAACATATAAGTAAATAAGTTTTTTTGCTCTAGTTTCTGCAATAATTGATTCTAATTATACTAGGTCTTAGGATGATGATGATGCTTATGTAGTGTCGTGTAATTCTGGTCCAAGAGGAATATCGGGTCCTATTTTGGAAAAAGTAGCTCGTCACCTCGTCAAAAACTTGCTCAATCTCAAAATGAGTGGTTGGCAGAAAAGTTTATCAGTCGAACACCATAGCCCACCCCACTTTTATTATCAGTGGTGGTGGTGGTGGCAGTTGCTATAGCGGTAGAGGTGTCAAACGGGTCGGGTCGGGCCGGGTCATTTTTTTGAGCACGAGCGTGCCTTCATGCCGGGCAAGGCATGGTTTAAAATAGCCAGGTCTGGCATGGCCCGCAGGCACGACAGGCCGTGTCGTGCCGTGCCGGGCCCGTAGGCAGGGTGGGCCGTGCCGTGCCGTGCCCGGCCCGCTCGGGCTTGCCAGTCCGTATGGTTCGAGCTTCAGGGGACCGAGGGTCGAGTCGAATCAGACCCGACCCGTGGTCTTTTTTGCGGGAGGGGCGATCGTGGGGTCGGGCTTAGGGGACACCCGACACGAGACGAACCCATACCGGTGTGTCGTGACACGGGCCGAACCGTGCCGGGTTAGGCACGACACGAGCCAGGCAGGGCACGACACAGCTCGTGCCTAACCCGGGCACGACACGGGCCCAGGCACTGGATTTTTTCGTGCCAAGCCAGCCCGGCCCGGTTGACACTTCTATGTAGCAGTAGCCATGGTAGTGGCAGTAGCAGCGGGATCAACGACAAGAGCGGCAGTAGCAACGGCATCAATAGTGACAACAGGGTAGTGGCAGCGGTAACGACAGTGGCGACAGGAGCAGCAGCGAAAGCGACAACAATAACAGCGAAAGCGACAGCAACAGTAACAAATGCAGTATATACATATGTATAATACTGCATTATTTTATATACATATATACTGAGTATATATTTACTCAGTATATATGTACACATAATACTATAGTTTATATGTACATATACTGCAGTAATATATGCACGAGTGAAATGCTAGTATATATGTACATATGTACTACAACAATATATATTTATCAAAACATCATTTTTTTTATTTTTTTTGATTTGATTGGGTGGTTTAAATTTTGTACATATATGGTACCACATTGTTACTCTTACAAAACTTGTATAAGTGATGGGATTTTTCACTAGACAAGATGTGTCATGACTTGAATAGTTTTTTCGTAGTAGAAAATGGGTGATTGGAGGAGTTGAGGGGAGAAGCAACGTTAATAAACAGATAGATTATACTTTATGCACTGTCGGTAGATATATTAATGAATAAGATATAATAAAATTCTGTTTTTTTTTGTTTTATTAATGTAAAATTTTGAATTATAATAAGTTATTAAAATTTTTTTTTTGTTTATTATAAATTATTATTTATAGTTTCTTTTTTTATTCAATTTGATATAAAAATATTAAATTATTTAATTAAATAATTTTAATTAAATAATTTCTAAAAATAGTTTTGAAATTAAAATAGCTATGAAAAATTCCCTGGCTATTTTAGCAAATTTTCCCTAGCTAAATTTGCTAGCAATGATTCCCTCGCATAAATTAGCTAGGGAAAATTTCATTGTTAATTTAGCTAGGGATGTTTTTATTTTAGTAACAGATTTTTCTGTCGGTAAATTTATTATCTAGGGACTATTTCTGTCACTAATAATTAGCGACGAGCACTTTAGCTTCGGAAATCTTTCATCGTTATATCCATTTACTGTTGGCAAATCTTATTAACTTGCTAATTTAATTAGAAAAATATTTTTTAGCTAGGGATTTTCCATCAATGATAATTTAGTGAGGAACACTTTCCCTCGCTAAATTTTAGCGACCATCACTTTAGATAGGGAAACGATCCGTCGTTAATTGTCGTTATAGCCCTTTTTAGCGACGAAAAATCCCATTTAGCTAGGAAATTATTCCTAGCTATATGGAAATTTTCTTGTAGTGTAGGTTTTTGTTTTTGGTGATTGCCGAAGGCATACAATGGCTTCTACAATCTTAGAAATGTATCTGACTATGCTTCTTTAAACCAATATGGCTACTCCATATATGTTTCCTCCTTAAGGCTACTATGAATAAATAAATTTTTTATATTTAACTAATATTTCCTCCAACTATGAGATGCTACTAGAGAAAAAACATTCATATTGGGTTCATCTTGGTTACTACATAAGTGACATGGTAGTCTTCTATTAGAATGGATAACATGCATTTCTTCCATCATAACCTTACATCATCTTGAATAAGATAATGACTCCGAAAAAATTTTGAATATCATATTGTTTTCAAAAATAATAATAAAAAAATGAACTAAATGAATAAGACATTAGTATGATAAAATCTATGAGATCAAGTACTGAGGCCAACTACTTTATTCCTTCCCAAGAGTGATTGGAAGATCAAGATAAGCAACATTTGATTCAAAATTATGTGGCTCCTTGTCAGGCTCATCTCTAGTCAGAGCTAGCTGGGTATGTATCTCAATCTCTCTTAGTATAAATTCTAGTTCCTAGGTGATTAAGACTCACAATTACCAACTCAATATTAGTATGCACTAGTAAAGATTCATGCACTATTGTATTATTTGGGGCTAAAAAAGTTCTCTCTATCTAGAAACCTCATTTCCTTCATACTCACTAAGAAGTGAATTTGTTAGTATATATGATGGCTTCATGAGAGTACCAATATATATCAACATGCTCAAATGTCACCGATATTTTAATTTTTCTACTAATTGATGGTTTAGGCAAAGCTAAACATAAGAGAGAAAGAGTAATTACTATATATGCAAGGTCAACATTCACATTTTTCCTAGACTCATTAAAAATAAATATTAATAAATAAAAATTAATATCCTTATTCAATAAAATGCTAAGTCGTTAATGAAAAATAAATGTATTCTCTTTAAGTTCTAAAGTATCCAAGAAAGTCTCAAAGTCATTGATGTCAACTTGTCTAGCCCTACAAAATGATTGAACATAAAATAGAGCATCCATGGGTTATGAGAAACAAATCAAACAGTCTCTTTTTATGATATATGATTTGATAAAGTATATATTGAGAAAGTATAAAAATACACATTTGATTGATGAGTTAATTGTCATTAAAATTATATCTTTCCAAAAATATTTTAAAATATTCTTTTCATATAAGTTTTAATAAATAATATGTCACACTCAATGTTCAAAATATACTCAAAATTAGAATAATTTATTCTCAACTTAGTCAATAATAAACTACAAAACTAAAAATATACAAATAAATGTATAACAAACTAAAACATCTAAAAATATATCTTATAATAGAAGAGGAAATATACAATTCATCTTGATCAATTTCAAAAAAAAGTTTTACTCGGAATCTATATATCCTACAAAATAAATACTAGTTAAAGTAAAAACAAAGTCCAAGTTAAATTATTTTTTCAGACAACTCATAGAGAATAAATTAACAATATAATCAAAAAATAAGCAAAACATTAAAAAGTAACGAAGACACAAGTTGGATATTATCTATCCATTGACTTTTAAATATTTATTATTGACTACAATAAAATTTTCAAAATAAAAAATTAATATTGTAAATATTATATGATTATCAATAATATGAGTATTAATCACTATGTCAATCATCTAAAAGTATGAAGCGAGTCTACAAATAAAATAATCAATGATATCTCAAAAAAAAATATTTGATAATATATTAGAGAAGAATTTTGTATACTACTCTCTAATGAGTGTAAGTATCATGATAGATATATTCTATGAGAATCATTGGATTATTCTAGTAGTTAGCATGTCTTTTTCAATATCATATAAAACTCTCAACCTCATTCTCGATATAATACCCAGTAATGCTTTAATATGATTCATCTTTTTATAATGGAGAAACTGAACTGAGGTGATTCTCCATCTACATATGCTATGATAATTTCTTTTCATACTATGCCATAAAATTGGTTCCTCCAAATATAAAATAAAATGCACTCCATTTTTTTTTCTAAAACCCTAATTATGTTTTCTACCCAAACACCATTATGCGGCATCACAACATGCCACCATGTGCAATAATGGTTTCCACCCAAAATGACACCACACTCGACCAACATGTGCCACCAACATGCACCACCACCATGCACATTTGTTGTCCCTCAACTACACATGCCCACTACCACCAATAGCACGCACCTATGCTACCACCAACTTTGTACATTTTGCTCCATCACCATACATGCCTCTACTACAAACATCATGTGTGATTTTTGCCACCATCACGAATGATTGCTACCATAACCACATAAAAGACAAAAATAGTTTGGATAAAAATATATGTTTAAATTTTCTTTACGTTGGCTCTGATAATATGTTACAAAATAATTATAAAAAAATAAACATAATAATACTCTTAATAAAATCTATATGTCAAACATTTTTATATAATGGACACAAAATGATTGAACAATACACATGTTAATTGATCCAATTAAAAATACAAAAAAATTACAATAATATTCAATAAATATCATTTTATTAAAGTATTATAAAATATTTCAAAATACCTTAAAAAAATAAGTTGAGTTTATTTTTTTTTTATTTAAATGATATAAGTCCTAATATTAAAATTATTCATTACTTAATAATAAACATAATTTCCCACAAAAGAGAATGTAAAAAAAATGAATTTAATTTAATTTAAGAATTATATCAATTCTTGTTTAAATATTATTTATATTGCCTATAATTTTTATTTAATTTAATTATAGTTATTTTATTCCTACAAATATTGCATTATTGGTTGTAATAATAGATAATAAGTGTGTATATTAAGTGAGAGATGAATCAATAGAAAAGTATCATGAATAAAATATGCTTGTATACATAATAAAAGTAATGTGCACACAATTATATGTAATTTTTTGATAAGAAAAAAGTTAAAGTACTTGTATATTGTTGATCATAAAGAAAAAATATATAAATATTATTAATGAAGACATGGTATAATATGTGAGTACAAAAAATCAAATAAGGAAAATTATGCATGATAAAATTTTGAAGAAAAAATCACTAATATTTGTATTCATTATTAAAAAAAAAAATAATACAAAATCATTTGGAGTATCCTTATAATTGACCATTCTTTAAACACATCAAATACCTAAGTGTATGTTGAATACACGTGCCAACTAAGAAAAGTTGCAATTTGAAAAGAAATAAGTCAAAAAAAAAACCAAGTGCAAGATAATAATTCTTTTATCAAGTATGTCAAACACAAGTGTTGACTGGTACAACAAAATAATAAAAAAAGTACCACAAAGAAAAGGAGAAACACACACAAATCTCACACACAAATCTCACACACAAATCTCACACACAAATCTCACACACAAATCTCACACACAAATCTCACACACAACACAAATTACCTAATCCTTTATAAATAAGTAACAAAATGATAAGAGCAACTCACAAGTTGGGTACTACCATCATAAATGAGATATAAAATAAAAATTCATTTCTTTCAAACTGATTTGTAAATATTCAGAATATTTAACATGGAGGAAAGATAAATAAGATAAAATATTTTCAAGCCATTCGTACATATGTTGGTAAGTATGCATGTTGTATGGTAATATAATCAATGATTATCATCTTTTTTTGTATCGTTATTATGAGAGAAATATTTGATCTCAATATATTTATTCACTTGTAATATTAATGTTGAGATTATATATTTCACTGTCTGATTATAATATATAGTGGTGAAAGAAAAAATAAAAAATCTAATTTTCTCAATTAAGTATTTGACTAATGAAATTGCATATGTAGAAGTGACCATGATTATGTACTATGCTATCATAGTAGATCTTGAAATTATTGTCTATCTTTATTTTTTTAGAAGATAATATTACTTAATAATATATATATTATAACTTAAAGTATATGTTGGGCAATTGCGCTTCCACAGTTATGATTTTAAGATACAGAAGAAGAAAGAACAACGAAATAATAAAACAAAAAATGCTATATATATCCAATCCACAATCCAACCATGACAGAATCAAAAAATAAAAAATAGAAACCAGAAATAATATGGTTCACTAGTTGTTCAGTACGACTACCTACATCCACCAAAAAATACTTATGCATTGCAGATTAAACCAACAGAAGTCTTACAATATGTGCAGCGTAGAAACAATCACGATAAATCGCACATAGAGAGAGAGAGAGAGAGAAGATGAACAGTTCCAGATCATGAAAAATAGTAACCCGAAAAATAAAATACAAATGGAGGTCTGTGGGACATCCGTTATTGTGCTACTACTGCATCCCCGGTCTCTTAATATTTTCTTTCCTGCAGTTACATGAAAATATTAAAAACAGAAACATTTGATTATACAAATAGAATATCAAAACAAATTATATATATAGTAGTGTATCTCATATTTGTGCAAACTAGCACCTAACATTATGTTCATGATTATTGAAAGAGATACTAATCTTTAAGAATTCTTCCCATCTTTAGGAATGAAAGAGTTGCATCAAGTGAGTTTGTTATTAAAAATATATGAAATAATTAATTATATTAAATACATAAGATATATATGATCAGGTGATAATAAAATAATTAATATCTCTTGTAAATTTTTTTTATGAAATTAAGCCAACAAAATAACCATATCAAATAACTCGATAACACCCAAGAAAATTTGGATCTAACACGACCCAACTTGACCAAAATTGGGTTGTGATGGGCTTGGTCCCTAAATGATCCGCCCACATGCCGCCACTAAGGGTAGGTCATGCTTAGGTCATGCCTTGGAAAAACGTGAACCCAAACTAGAGCATAACATATTAAACTCATACACCATTATTTTAAAAAAGAATGTGGGTTAGGTCATGTAGGCATGTCATCTACACCCATATCAGATTCAACTCGACTATTATCTTTAGCCCTAACTAACCATTATAATGACTCATGTGAACCTAGCATGAACTCTGACTAGTCTAGCATGAACCCAAGCTAGCTTTGCTTGAGCCTAGATTACCATGAGTTAGCACATACTCGTGTTGAACATGACTCATGCTTTGAGCTAGGATTAGGGTAAATTAGTTTATCCAATTTGTCTAGTGGACCATCGGGCCTTGCTGAGCTACCTATTTTTCTAATAGCGATGGGTCAACATGGCTAATTTTTCTAACCAAGTTGTGCTAACCTAACATAAAGACCCACCTTGGCTGTCAAAAAATATCATGCTGGCTCAACACAACTCATTTGACACCTCTAATTGATCTCTAGCTCAAGAAAAATATTGTTAGAGTACAATCCAAAATATTATTTAATGGAGTTAAGAGTTTTTAAGACATAATTTTCTAATAATATAATACAATACAACTATTATCATAATCAATCTCTATTTCAAAAAAAAATATGTTCATTATGTTATGTGATTTACAACTCTTCATATCTCATAAAAGCATATGAATCACATATATAATTATAAAGATAAACTTGTCACCTTAATTCATCAAATAAAATAAAGAATAATTTGTAACATATTTGTACAAATCAAAAGAAGTAAATACAATAAAAAATATTATAATCTAGAATAAAGGTTAATGCTTTAGATTGTATAAAGCTTTCTATAATTTTCACATTGGATCTGAAAATTTTATGTGTGCTCAAAAATTATGTGGTTGCTTAATATATATTTTCTCAAGATTTCTAAAAAAAAATAGTATTCATATTTATTTGATATATTATCTACCTGTGAGAAATAATAAGAGTAGAATAATAAGTATTTAAATTAAGATCATTTTGACCATAAGAAAATAAATATTCTGATAGTTAACTCTAAATGTCTAAGAGAACTAACTCCTAATAAGTTTTGCCTTCAAACAATATACCCACTAAGTGAACTAATATTTACGATGAATACTCATAACAAACTATTATTCTCAAATATCATGATATTAGTTTCTAAGTTAGTTATGTTAAAGTGGTGACTATTTTTTTTTCACTATCATGATATCATCTAATAGTATTTTGAATAAGATAATATTTCAAAAAGAGATATTATTCATATAGTATTATCAAAAAAGATAATAAAAGACGCAAATTAATGATAAAGACATGAGTTCAATAAAACTTGCAATTTATGATACCAAGTATAAATTTCATATTTATTTAGAGAACAATTAAAATATAAAAATAAAAAAAAAATATTTGTATGCTTTTTTTGATTTCTCTAGACTTTTCTTAGCTATGAAGATACCGAGAAACATTTTTCTAAAGTAAACACGAAGAATTGAGTGATCAAGTATTCTAGTTCCCATCTCATTTAAAGTGGAGAATGCATATATTTAAAAGTTACTGTATGATTTAAACTAAGATATGCTTCTTTTTCAAGGAAAACATCATTTTCTCTATCAAATACAAAAGTAATTTTTTAATGATTAATAGTATATACGATAATTCAAGGAACTCATCATTAATAAGATTATAAGTGACTAAATGGTAGTAATCTCTGCTTATTTAAGATTGAAATGAGATTTAATAAGACTAAAAAAATAATAGATTCAGATTAAGTTTCCAAATATCTACTTAATTTAGACTCCTTAACAAATAAGTAATGCTAAATGAAGATAACTTTATTACTTACTAATATTCTATTTATCTTAATTCTCATAAGAGTAACATATGTATTTTTCTTTTGTACAAAAATAATCAAGAAAAAAAAACAATTTATCACCCTATGATTCATCTTACCATATCTAGGATAAAGGTAACAAACAAAATAAATACTCATAAATATTTTGAAAGATAAGTTAGACACTTTCTCTTCAAAATATAAGACCTAAAAATATATATGATAAGAAAGAATTGAGAAATACATTCAATTAATCAAATAGTTAGCAATTAATTATATTCTTTTGAAAATATCTTGAAATACTTTCATTATAAAAAAAATATTCTAGTCATTTCAACTAACTATATATTTTTACTATTTTATAAGTATGTTTTATGGAGATGTGTCAACACATAAAGTCTAGTATATAATTTCATGATCAATATAATAAGTATTACATTTTCTGACATATATTCAAGAAAATTATCATTTTTATAATTTTGAGATTTATTTTGGAAATGAAAGTGTCATTTGTCAAGTATAACAAATATAATCATCAATAAAGATTATAAAATATAAAGGTTATCACGAGGTCTCAATTTTATTAAATTCTCAAATATCTGGATGGATAATATTAAATGAGTTATTAATCATAATTATAGTAAAAAGATACAAAATACTATTATTTTTTCTTTTTAACAAGCCTCACATTCTAATTTAAAAATACATTTTATGTTATGATATAAAATTCTAAACTTGACTAGATATAAATAATAAAGTCAAGAATAAAAAAATTAATATAATCAATAATATTATATCACTTATCAAATTTTGTAATTGTAGATGTAGAAACCAGAGAGAGAGAAAGAGAAAGAAAGAGAAATTATAACATTCAATCATAATAAACATACAAACAGGGCTATTTTGTAATAAGGTAATCATATAGTGAAAACCTACAGTTTGTACATAAATGAGAATTAAATAACAAATTGTTGAAATTAAATAACATCTTCCATCGAGCTAATACGTATAAGTCCAAAACATTAAGTTTGGAAGAAAAAAAATAAACTTAAATTTTTTCAAATCATCATAAAAATATTTATTGGTTGCTCTATTATTTGAATATATGTTATAAAAAATAGTATCATCATGAATCTTCTCTTAGAAAAACAAGTAGTTCACTTTTATGTGTTTTGTCTGCTTATGAAACACTAATTTGAAATTTAGAAGCTATATATCTCATTATATGACTATCATATGTAATGAGCAAATAAAGATACTAATTCGATCTAGCATGGCATGGTCTAGAACCATGCCTGATTCTAGATAGTGCCTCATGCTAGGCTAGGCACAACCCATGTGTCTGGCCTGGTGGCAGGGTCCATAGACCTGAGGACTCAGGATCAACTTTAGGTCATGGATCAAGTTCCATTGGGTGAATACTATATGAGATGGGTTATTTACAAAAATAAAAATCCACAAAAGTTGGATCTTACTTATGTGGCCAATTACAATTGGTCAACCATGTAAGCCAGCTACCTATTACATTTTCATGCAATGGATTCTGATAGGAATGGTCTAGTATGGTCTAGCATGGTCCAGCATGGCCATGAACTTGGTTATGCCACCGTGCCATGATGTACTTGCTAGCACTACAAGAAAATTTTGTTTTAGCTAGGGAATTTTGGCTAGGGATCAATCCCTAGCTAAATTGCAACAGATTAGCTAGGGAATAGCAAAGGATTAATATTTTTTTATCGAAAAAAAAATAGCGACAGATTAGCGACTGAAAATTTTTCGTAAATTCCGTAAAAAAAAGTGGGGGATTTAACGATGGATTTAGGGACGGAATATTTTCATAAAATCAGTTCAAGAAAAGCATGGTTTTTAGCGACGGAATTAGTGATGAGTTAGCGACAGAAAATTTCATAAATTCCCCTCAAGAAAAGCGGGGAATTTACTGACAGATTAGTGACAGAATATCTCTCTCTAATACCAGCCATTATTTAGTGACAAATTTAGCGAGGAATTTTTTCACACTAATACAAGTCATTATTTAGAGACGAATTTAGTGAGTGATTTTCCCTCACTAATAATATTTACAATCATTTAGCGACGGATTTAGCGACGGACTTTTCCTTACTAATAAAATTCATTATTTAGTGACAGATTTAGTGACAGAATTTCCATTGCTAATAAAATCGGTAATTTAGCGATGAAATTTCTCTTGCTAATAAAATTTATGATTTAGCGTTAAATTTAGCGATGGAATTTCCCTTACTAATTGAATCTATGATTTAGTGACGGATTTAGCGACGACATTTCCTTAGCCAATATTTATGTATATTAATATTTTTTTTTATTTTTTTTATTTTTTTTATTTTTTTTATTTTTTTTATTTTTATATTTTATTTAATTTTTTTTATTAAATGTATGTTAATAGTCTATAGATGAGCAATGCTTGAAACATACATTCTCCTCATAAAATCATAAAAAAATTATATTATAAATAAAAAATTTTAAAAATATCCAAATACAAAAAACAATTATATTAATTAATAAGGACTAAATTAACTATTTTTATGATGTATTAATTTTTTATAAAATTATATAAACAATTTTTCTAAAATTTTAAAATAAGAAACTTAAAAATTTGTATTAAAGTAACATTAAAAAATAAATTCAATAAGTATAATAATTTTGTTCTTTATTTTAAAAATTAAATTAACATATATTAAAATTTCTATAATATAAATATAAATTAATTCATTGTATAATAAAATAGAAACTATTTTATAAATTATCTGAATTGACGAATAAACTAGTAAAAATTAATATTATTATATGTAAAAAAATTTTATTATTATAAAAAACTTTTAAATAAATAAATAATACAATATTTGAAAATCTTGAAATATAAAATAAATATAATTTTTTTAATAAAGTTAAAAGAAAATAAATTAATATTTATAAATAAATACATTGATGCTTCCTCTTAAAAAAATTTATACGAATTAAACAATTGAGATATATTTTGACTATTAGCCTTAACATTAAGTTTTTATTAAAATAATAAATATAACTTATTTTAATTATTTTCTCACTTTAAGTAATTTATTGAATTTTAAAAATTATTAATAATATCAAATAATATGAAATTTTATGCTTTTAAAATTATTTCATATTATCTTTGTATAAATTAATACGAATTCTTAAAAATTTAAAACGATAAAATATAAATTTATATTTTTTTTTAATATTAATAGTATTTTATAACTCTTAGGCGAGTGACTAGAAGACAAATCATTTTTTTATTTATGTCTTATTATATGGAGTTTGTTAATTTTGTTTTAACAAATTTTTATAGTGAATAAAATTAATTAGTTTTTTTGATTATATATATATATATATATATATATTATTTATTTAATGTTATAAAAATTAAAAATATAAAAATTTGATTATCTTCTTAGACACTGATTATCTTCTTCGACACTGCAGCTTAAGTGACACGAACCTCCGTAGAAGGCCATCCATCCCTCGACACCGATGCTTCAACATATATTTGATTTTTAGGTTTAAGTTTAAATTTTTATTTGATTTGAGGTATGTTTTATATATTTATTCTTCATCGATTAACTTGATTAAGCTTAAGTTTTAATATTTCCAAAATTCTTCTTCTTTTATTCACTGTGGTGTTCTTAGATTGTGTATATATACTTAATCGTATACACACTTCATGCATTTGTGATATAATACGTTGTCATTGTGTGGATTTTGATGGTGCACAGTAGGTATGCCGAATTAAAAAAAATTTCAATATAAATAACTACATACTATATACAAAAAAAATATACATAAATATATGTTTGCTTAAAATAAGTGTGTTTAAACATAACTATATATATATATAACTATAAAAAAAGTATACATAAACTATTTAAACATAATTATATCTATAATTTTTTTATTACCATAGATGTGAAATAAAAAAATTGTTATGCATTGTTTGGGCATGTTGGTATTAAGTAGGTGAACTTCTTTATCATGGTTTGAGTAATTTTGATGCTATAGTTTGCTGGTATCTTTTTTTTGTTATGGTTATAAATATTTCTATTTATATCTTCAATTATTCATGACCCATTGCTAATATTTTTGTTCACGGGTGTTCCTGAGTGAGGAGCACGAAAAAAATGCATATGTTCTTGATTTATTATCTATATTGCATTAAGAGCACAAGAAGATGATTCTAATAATTACTCTAAAAAATAATTTTTTTAGAATAATTATTCAAAAACAAATAGTTTTAATCTGTATTTTGCTATTTTATGAATGATAAAATGAGAGTGTGTGTATGATCATAGTTTTTGTTATTTATAATAAATTTTTTAGCAGTGTATTCTTTGATAGTGTAAGGTTTTTGTTGTGTTCGTTTATTTTATGGTAGTGTGTATTTGTGTTTAATAATTTTTGCATTATTAAAATTATTATGTGCTATCCATTTAATGTCATTTTTGAAAAATCCAGAAAAGCCATTTTGGTTAATCTATTCATAATTTTTGTAGTGTGTATGTGCGTGTGCGTGTGTGTGTAATAAAAATAATGTGAATACTTATATATATTTTTTCTATTTATTAATTCAACTCTATTAAGTATAGTTTGGGAAAAAAAATAATTTTGTGATTTAATTCAAAATTATCATATTTAATTAACTAGTTTGGTATTTGAGCTATAATATTTTTCAAATATGTTTGAAACCCATTGATGATTATCTTTTGATAATCTTTTGAGATTGGAAGACATATCAATTGAATATTAATGTCTTTGCTTGCTCTATTGATTTGTTGTTGTTAGGTAACCAAACTTTTTGATTGATTAATCTTGTCATAGAAAAAATATTATCATTAAAGGAGACCATAGTTAGTCTTTCAAGACCTTAGTTTCTCCTATGGAGATGATTTGTAGAACATATATTACCAATCTCAAGACCATTTACATTGTAAAAAAATGTATATTGATGTTGTATAATGGTTGATGTGTGAGATACATATATCACTATGCTCTATCAATTCAAGGAAGTTGTCAACAATGGAAAATCAACCACTCAAACATATGCTCTAACAAATGGATTCCTATATGTTGCAAGTTGATACTCATCTATTATTAATCTTTCACAATTGGTAATTAATCTACCCTTATACTCTATTTGCAATTAGATACTCATCTATTAGTAAGCTTTCTCAATTGAACTATAATCTATATTTTTATCTTTGATTAATGAGAAAGTATAAGGAATATACTATAGACCATGTTAAAGATAAAGCATAGAGAAATATTATCTCATCTATAAATGAGCATTCTCATTTGAAAGTAGATGCTCATTTGTGGTAATAGCAGTACAAAAAGAAGAAATAGAAAAAGATGAAGAAGAAGCAGGTAAGAGAAGGAGAAAAAGTTTAAGATGATGAAGAAATTAGAGTAGCCTTATAGCTCTTAAGTAGCAATTACATGCATTACAAGAAATCCTAATCATTCTAATCTTAAATAGAAAAAAAATATTAGGCTTGCATCTCTTAAATTACAAAAACAAAATAACAAAAACAATTTAATATTATGCATTGATACCACTAAAAGGTAGGAATATTGCTCAGAGAAGTATTTTCTTAAATTAGTTCAATTTTAAAATTTTTTTAATTAGATTTTTTTGATAATGAAAGTACTATTCATTATTATTTGTTGCAACCAAAAACATCACTAACTTTTATCTAACTTTGCAAAAAAGGAATTCCTACACAACACTAATAATAATACTTAATATTTTCATCCTTAATCTACACACACACACACACACACACACAATGAATAATTATATTATGGAATCCAAAAAAAAAAATATATATATATATATGATTTGGGTTATATTTTAGTACCTATATTCGGATACTCATAATTATCCCAATATAATTAAAAAAAACATTATGCATAAACTCATTTCAGCTTACTCAGTATGCAAAAACGAGTTAATGCATATGTTTATGCATACAAAGTATTTATGAACTCCATATACATTTGCTTTTGTTTACGAAATAATGAGTTTCTACATAAACTCATATGCATACTTTATTATATGCATTCCGTATGAAAAAAGGAAGATAATTATCAGTATAGGAATTTGGAAGACCCAAATCATAAATATTTTGGATTTGGGTCCCCAAATGTTATATTAAAATTAAAAATTGTAAAAAAATATAATTATTTTCATGTTGGTTCCCCTTAACAATTTTTCCTATTATAACTTTTATCCACTTTTGTTGCACCGAAATGTATCAACTTTGTCTATCTCACATAAGTTTTTAAAAAATTTAAATCTAAAATAATAATTTCAGAAATCAAAAATCAATTTTTGATTCTCATAGAGTTTACCAAAATATACTTCTTCAAAGAACAATGACAGGTTAAAACCCAGGGCTTACACCCATTTAATGATGCCACCAACCATCCAATTAGTAACTTTTTAGAAATCTTGGATTCAAAAACCTTTATCATTATAACGCAAGTAGGATTTGATTATTTTAAGTGTTTAGAATTATAAGTATTTGGGTAACTATATGTATACCCACATGTAACTATATTTATAATTACATGTATAATAACATACAATATCATATTTAACTATATGTGTATAACTATGTATAAATATTTGTATAGCTATATATAAATATTTGTATAATTATATAACATTCTACAACATTAAATATAACTATATTTATAACTATGTATACATATATGTAAATCTATATATTTATTGATAAATTTATATATTTGTGTATAACTATTTGTATGAATATATTTATATATAACTATATGTTTAAATATATAAAAATATTAATAGCTATATATACTATATGTATAATAACATATAACTATAAATAATTGTATATTAATATATATATAACTATAATAGCTTTATACATAATTATATTTAAATATATAATTTACATCTTATATTTAATATACATTTGTATATATTAGTATATAAAAATGTATTTTACTATATCTATTCCTATACATATCTATATGTATAAAAATATAAAATTATATGAATAAATATATATACATGCATGTATAAATATAAGTATAACTATATGTGTAACTAAATGTATAACCACATGTAACTATATTTATAATTACATATATTAAAACATAAAATATTATGTTTAATTATATGTGTATATATATAAATATTTATAAAACTAAATAAAATTTTATATAATTAAATAAAACTATAATTTTAACTATTTATACATGTATGTATGCATATATGTAAATCTATATATTTGTTTATAACATTGATATATTTATGTATAACTAAATATAACTACTCGTATGAATATATATATATATATAAAACTAAATGTTTAATGATATATAAATTTTTATAACTATATATATTATATGTATAATAACATATAACTATAAATAATTCTATCTTACTATATGTATAACTATAAAAACTTTATACATAACTATATTTAAATATATAATTAACATGTATTTAATATAAATTTTTATATATTAGTATAAAAAATGTATTCTAGCATTTCAATACCTATATTTAACTATATCTATAAATATATGAAATTATATGAAAAAATATATATACATACATTTATAAATATAAGGTTAACTATATGTGTAACTATATGTATAACCACATGTAACTATATTTATAATTATATGTATAAAAACATGAAACATAATGTTTAACTAAATGTGTATAACTATATATAAATATTTGTATAACTATAAAAACTCTATATAAATAAATATAACTTTATTTTTAATTATGTAAACATATATGTATACATATATGTAAATCTATATAATTATTTATAACTTTGTATACATTTATTATATTTACTTATAACTACTTGTATGCATATATCTATATATAATTATATGTTAAACTAAATGTAACTATTTATAACGACATTTACTATATGTATTCTAACATATAATTATATATATGGGATAATACTATATTGTTGTACCAACTTGAAATAAAATGGCTAAAGATATAATATCAACAATATGTAAGCACATAGCATGAGAGTGTCCATTGATCAGGCTCATATATGGTATAATACAAATAAGGGTCGTACACTTACCTAATCCCAGCCCTTGGGCCTCAGGCTCAAATATGAACTGATGTATCACAAAAAATGTAATTTTTGATAAGTTTGTACTAAAGAACTTATATTTTCTTTTATATACTTCTTCATTCTAATACTGCACTCTCTATGCGTCTCACTCTCCCTCTATAATTCTTTCACTCTTCCTCTTTTTCTTTATGTGCCACACTCTCTCTCGTGTTATTTTTTTTCTAGCTCTTCTTTCTTGCTTGTTGTCTCTCTCTCCACCCCTCCCCTCTCTCTCCCACTCTCTCTCCCTTTCTCCCCCTCTCTCCCCCTCTCTCTCCCCCTTTCTCCCTTTCACTTGTTCTCTCCCACACTCTCTCCCTCCTTTTCTCTCCCTCTCTCTCTCTCTCTCTCTCTCTCCCCCCATCTCCCGATTTCTCCACCCCTCCTCTCCCCACCTTATATATATATCTCTCTCTCCCTCCCTCCCTCCCTCCTTCAAACATTAAATGTATTTTTTTTTGCATTCATTTCTTGTGCATTATTGTACGTTGCACTTGCACCCTTTATCTAGTATAACTGTGATATCTTTTAATCTTTGTCGTGATAAAAATTATGTTATCTTTTAATGTAGATTGTGCAAATGGCTTGCCTCTATATTCACGATATTTAAATTTTAAATATTCATATGTAAGTAATTTTATTTTATTCTTTGTATATTTTGAAGTAATAGAATGTTTTATTTATATTAATGATTGGGCATTATTTTATGGAAATAAAACAGGGCAAAATGAGCTCAGATCGTCAATGGATGTACAAAAAGGGTATTAATGGATTTTTAAATAAAGATTTTTTGATTGGGCTTGAAACTTTCATCAATTTTGCATGTAGTCAATCGAGATTGAAGGATGGAAAAAAAATTAAGTGTCCATGTAATCATCAAAAGTGTCAGTATATCTCTTTTCCTGATGCAAACACTTTAAGAAATCATTTGGAAAAATATGGCTTTGTGCCAAATTATTTTGTTTGGATTTATCATGGAGAAAGTACAAAGGCTCTGAATATTGACCAAAATGAGGTAATTGAATTGTTTGCTTGTGGTGAAGAATCATCAAACACATACCATAGAATGATCACGGAAGCTGCTGATCCTGACTTCAATATGGATTACATCGATGAACTACCTAATCCCGATGCTCAGAAATTTTATGAAATGCTTAAAGCTGCAGATAAAGAGTTGTGGCCTGGTTGTAAAACACATTCTCAATTGTCACTTGTGGCTCGACTAATGAGTATTAAGTCAGAAAATCAAATGTCTAAGAAATTATTTGATCAGGTAACAGAACTAATGAAAGAGATTGTTCCCGATATTAATTTGATCACTAACAACTTTTACAACACAAAGAAGTTACTACGAGGAATGGATCTACTAGTGGAAAAAATTGATTGTTGTTTAAATGGATGCATGGTATATTGGGGCGGTGATAGTGATTTAATTAACTGTAAGTTTTGTGACCATCCTCAATTTAGGAAGGCACCTAAAGCTGTAGAAACGCAAAAAAAATTGAAGGTTGTCTTTAAGAAGATGTATTATTTTCCATTAATTCCTCGATTACAGAGACTATATGCATCAAATGCTACAGCAAATGATATGAGGTGGCATTCCGAGCATGAGGTTGAAGAAGAGGTAATATGTCATCCATCAGATTCACCTGCTTGGAAGGATTTTAATTATATACATCAAGATTTTGTAGCAAAAAGTTGAAATGTAGGATTTGGTCTCTGCACTGATGGATTTTAGCCATTTGGGCACTTTGGACAATAGTATTCAACATGGCCAGTGATAGTGATGTCTTATAACTTGTCTCCATGGTTGTGTATGAAGGAGCAATATATGTTTTTGTCAATATTGGTTCCAGGGCCAAAAAATCCGAAAGACATGCTAGATATTTTCTTATAGTCTCTTTTTGTAGAGTTAAATCATTTAAGGGATGTTGGCATGAATACATATGATATCTCAAAGAAGCAAATTTTCATTATGCGAGCAGCTCTTATGTGGATGGTAAGTAACTTTCCTGCATATTCAATATTGTCTAGCTGGAGTACTGCATGACGATTCGCATGCTCGTATTGCATGACAAATTCTAATGTATTTACTCTCAAATGTAGTGGTAAATAGTCATGGTTTGATAACCATCGTAAGTTTCTACTTACGAATCATCCATTTTGAAGAAATAGAACTGCATTTCGTAGAAATAAAACTATGATGACAATTGCAACAGATGTTCGTTCAGGAATTGATATTATTACAGAAATTTATAGTTTGGGTTTGAAGTAAGCAACTGAAAAGAATGCTACTAATAGTAATGGATCAATAGGCAAATTATTTGGCTGGAGGAAACATAGTATATTTTGGGACTTGTTCCATAGGAAGTCCAATTTAATTCTTCATAACTTAGATGTAAAAACAAAATAACACTGTCCTTTATGTAGATGTAAAAACAAACGACACTTTATAATCAAGACAAGAGCTGAATGATTACTATAGGTGGCCTGAATTGAAACTGAATGAGCAAACTGGAAAATATCCTAAAGCTTGCTACACACTTGATAAGAAGGCAAGACAGGTATTTTGTGAATGGGTTAAAAATTTGAAATTCTCTGATGGATATGTGTCAGATATGGGTAGATGCGTGGATATGAAGAATCTTAAGTTATTTGGAATGAAAAGGCATGATTGTCATGTATTTATGCAGAGATTAATACCAATTACATTCCATAAATTACTTCCACAAAGTGTTGGAAGGTCCTTGCAGAATTAAATTTGTTTTTCAAATAGCTAACTGCAACCACAATCAAAATAGATGACATGGTGAGGCTAGAGAATGATATTCCACTTATTATTTGTAAGCTAGAACGGATATTCCCACCGAGTTTTTTTTGACTCAATGAAGCATTTTCCAGTCTATTTGGCATATGAAGCAAGGATTGCAGGGCCAGTGCAATTCAGGTGGATGTATCTTTTTGAGAGGTAAATACATATAATTTGCTGTGTTTTATTTTTTTGTAATTTAAGTAATATTGTAATTTAATCAAATTAAAACCTTACATTATGCTTGTAGGTATCTTCATTAGTTGAAATTGAATGTTAGATACAAGACAAAAGTTGAAAGTTCAATTTGCAATGCATATTTAGTAGAAGAAGTATCATCATTTTGTTCTTATTATTTTGATGATCATGTCAATACAAAGAATAGAAATGTGCCACGGAATTATGAATGTCATGTGATGGTAGAAGATGATTATGTGGACAAACTATCTATCTTCAAGCAGTCTAGAAGAACATTTGGAGGAGCAATGAAAAGATGTATGACAGATAAAGAGTACAAAGTAACTAGGAGCTATGTTTTACTTAATTGTGAGGAGGTTGCACCTTACATTGAGTATATATACAGAAAATAGTTGCAGGTTAAATCATAGTTTAATTTTATCTTTAATAGGAATTATTAAAAATTGATACATTTTTTTTCTCTTTTTATATTTGTGCAGTATTTCTGTTGAGCAGTTAAAATATAGGAAACCATCAATTTCCAACAATGATATCGATTATATGCAAGAAACTGAATTTGCAAATTGGTTCAAAAATTATGTGAGAATTATTAAGTTTTAAATTTTGAATTATTTAATTTATTTTTATCTTTTATTAGTTAGTATCAATTTTTTTAATTAATGTCACAGGTAATTGATCCTTCAAATGGAGATTCAAATATTTTTATTCAGGTTCTAAGTAAAGGCCCATTTCAATATGTGACAACCTATCCTGGGTATTTTGTTAATGGATATAAATTTCACACAATCGTGCATGGTTCTTCTAAAATAACAATGAATAGTGGTGTATGTATTAAAGGCGCAGGATATAGTGTAGATGAGATTAATTAGTATGGTCAACTCAAATAAGTTATTGAGTTGGAGTATCCTGGACTCGAAAATAACAAGATTGTATTATTTAAGTGTGGGTGTTTTGATCCTACACCAAATGTGGGCACAAAGATTCATTCGGATTATAAGCTAGTGGATGAGCCATTTATTATGGTAGTTCAAGCCGCTCAAGTATATTATTGTACATATCCGAGCTTATCTCGTGAAAAGAGAGATTGGTGGGTGATTTGCAAGATCAAAGCACGATCAAAATTTGAAGTATCATCATCACAACAAAGAAGTGCAGACGTAGAAATTGCACAAGCATTCCAGGAAGATGACATAAATAATATTGAGCCTTTGAATGTAGATGAAGATTCATAAAATTTATGTGACTCAAATGGTAGCCCAATAGAAATTGAAGATTATCAATTTTTATCTGAAGATGAGTTCGAACTTCTATCAGAATCAGACGAAATATCAGAAGATCCATTGGAGGATGACAGTGATGCCAATAATTAAATTGTTATAATTTTATCATAAATTTAAACCATCAAAGACATTTTATATTTTATTGAAATTTATCAGTGTGTTTTATTCGAAAATGTATACTAGTTCATCATTTTTCTATTTTTTGTTCTTTGTTTTATTTTGTACAACAGATTGCGCCTAAAGAACGTAGTCGTGGTGGAGCTGGACGTGGACACAGAAATGAACCAAATTCAACTAGTATATACATAATGTTGCAGAATCAATACCATCTCATTGCCACCATATCCCGACTTCAACATCACAATCACAATCTCCATTTCTATCACCATCACCATCATTGAGACCACTACTAACACCTTTATCAAACGTAAGACCACCACCGATTGTGCTTCTTGCTCACACTTTTGATCCATCTCAATCTTCTACACCACAATTCACACCCATTATTCCCCCATTTACAATACCAATGGCATCATCAAATGTCGTGTCTTCCTCTGAAGTCAGTGCAAAGTTAGAAATTGATATTGTGGATGAGTGATAAAAGAAAAATGTAAAAATGATTTGAAAAAAAAAATTTGATGTTACTGTTAGTGGTTTTTTTATATTATTATGATTTGCTTGTTTTCTATGTTATTTATTTATTTGTACAGTTTTATTCCATCTCACAAGTGTTCGCCTATAATTACAAAGGCTTTCAAGAAAATGGCTGATGCTAAAGCTTTCTCCTAGAAGAAAGTTTCTCAATCAACAAAGGAGTCATATTTTTATGACTTTCAGGTAAAAATAACAAGACAAAAGAATAGAAAAATAATTATCTAATTACTTAACTTTTATGTTGGTTATTATTTAAGCAGTAAATAATTATGTTCTTGTTGTTAATATAAATTCTTTTGTCATTTTTTTTATAGAATCAGTTCATTTGGCTACCCAAATATGATGGAAAGATAAAGTCATTATGGGAGATCAAAGCAGCTCAATGATATTCTGATTTTGTTCATAAATTAAAGAAAATTAAAGAAAGACTTGCTTTTATATCCGAGGAAGACTTGCCCAAGTTGCTTAATTATTGGGAGGAGCCAAATGTGAATAAAAAATCAGATATTACCAGCAAAAATCGACGAAGTGAGGTTGCTGGACTAGGTACAGGAATCTGTCGACACACGGGAGGTTCAAAGTCGAGCAACGGGCACGCTCTTGATTTGGTACAAATTTAAAATTCTAAACATATCTATATTTTTTGTTTGTCATAATAGTCCAATAAATATAATCTATTATGGTTTTAATAATTTTGTTACATTTTTTTATCATATGTTTTTTTATGAATTAAAAAAACATATTCTAGTGTGGAGAATTGGGTCGAGATCCATATTTCTATGAAATTTTCAGGAAGAAGCATGTGAAAAAAGTGGATGGTTAGTATGTTGACAACAAGTCTCAGATGATTGCAGTAAGAAATTGTTATATTAATTAGTCTTTATAAAACTACAATACATTATAAAAATTATTTTGAATGAAAAATTTTTATTTTATTTTTTGTAAATCTAGAATAGTTTTTATCTCCATTTTATTTCAGGACCTAATGGATGAACGTGTGACAGCTGCTCATCAACAAGTTGAGGGATCTATGAATCTTCAACCAATTGACTATGATCCAATTTATTTGGAGACAATATGGGGTCGAAAGAAGCAACGAGTGTATGGAATCAGATCTAAGGGAGTGGTATTTTGTTGTAGCAATCGTGCTTCTAATTCATCTGTCTCAACAATGGTGGATGAGGTGGTCGAACAACAAGCACAGGAAACAAATGAACTATTGTAGATATGGAGACCAAACTAAAAAAAAAGGATGGGTAGATAACTAATTTGATGGAAGAAATACAAGAAATTAAAGAAATTAAAGAAATTAAAAAAGCAATGCAATAGCAGATGTCCTATATGGAGTCACAGTTAGCAGCATTGGCACATCAGATAGCATTCTGAGATCCAACTGCGAATCCTCAGGAAAGGCTAGCATTCCCTACAAATTATGAGGATGATTGAGTATGAGAATTATTTATGAACTGTTATTTATTTTTATCTATGTGTAGTAAAAAATTATGATATTTTGTTGCAAGTAATAATTTTTTTATTCTGGTTTTGTTCTTTGCTTTTTCAATTAACCAAATTATGAATCTTTGAAGGACACGTTATGTGAGAGAAAAGAAAAAATTCTGATTCAATGCATTCTGATGTTTCCATGGTCCTTCCAAAGTATGGGTCCCATATTTATCGATTTCAACTTTATAAAAAAGAGAGCTATCTTATCTTATCTTTATTTTTCTAAAAACATTATATTTTTGCACTCTCTTTATCTCTAAACATAATAGCTAGACATCTTTTGGATTTTTGGTGAAACTGTATGAGAATAAACTTTAATTTTAATTTGTGGTTGTTCATGTCTATAATATGTGTTTTTATATATCTGTTAATATGTTTTTGTGTCTCATAATTTTTTGTGTAGAGTTTTAGCCTATTATAGGCAAGGATTAAAATATCGGTTTCTATAGATATATCGGTACTTAGATTTCACGGATATATCAGATACATCGAAGATATATCGGTGTATATTTTTTATATGAGCACCAATCAAGGATAGATATATCGGTATTAATGAATATATCGGTACTTAGAATTTATAGATATATCGGAGATATATCAGTGGATATATCAGAAATTTTTATCATTGATTATAGGTATGTAAAAGCCCATAATCAGCAGCGAAGGCAGCTGCAGAGATGGTAGCGACGACCATGGCAGTAGCGGAACAGGCAGCGGCCACAACAGCGGCAGCACCGGCAACAGTGGCTGAGGCGACATTAGCGGCAGCTACGGCAGAAGCGGCAGCATCGGTAGAAGAGGCAGAAGCGTCACCAACGGCATCAACGATAGCAATAGCATCAGTAGCCACGGTGGCCACCGTGGTGACAGCAGCAGTAGCTGCAGCACCGGCAGCGACAACAGCAGTAGTGGCGGGAGCAGCGCCAGTGGTAGTGGCATCGGCATCGATAGTGGCAATGGCAGTGGTAGCGTAAGTGGCCGTGACAGCAGCGACAAAAGTGGCAGCGGTAGCAAGAGCAGCAATGGTAGCGGGAGCAGCAGCAATGACAACATATGCGGTATATACGTACGTATATAGTCAGTATATACGTACGTATAATACTACGGTATTTTATGTACATATATACTGAGTATATATATGTGCTCAATATATATGTATGCATAATACTATAGTTTATATGTACATATACTGCAATACTAATTGTACGAGTGAAATGCTAGTATACATGTACATATTTACTGCAACAATATATATTTATCAAAACATAATTATTTTTATTTATTTTGATTTTGATTTGGTGGTTTAAATTTCTTACAGATATGGTACCATATTGTTTTCCATACGAAGCTTGTATAAGTGAACACATATTTCAACAAACATGAAGCACCGTGACTCAAATAGCATTTTTGCAGCGAAAAGTTAGTGATCGGAGGAGCAGTGAAAGAGAAAGCAACAACAATGCATTTATAGATTATACTTTATGCATATTCGGCAAATACATTGATTAATAAGATGTAATATAATTTTTATTATTTTTTTTTGTTTTTGTTATTTGAAATATTGTATTAGAATAAGTTATTGAATGAAATTTTTTTTAATTTAAAATTTTCTTTTATAGTTTCTTTTTTTAGTAAATTTATTGTTAAAATATTAAATTATGTAATTAATTTTTTTAAAAAAATTGAATTACATTTGTAATTTTTTTTTGTTCATGTCTATAATAACTATTTGTATATATCTGTGAATATGTTTGTGTTTGTCCAAAATTTTTGGGTAGAGTTTTAGCCTATTATAAGTATGTAAAAGCTTATTATCATCAGAGGTAGCTGTGGTAGTGGCGGAAACAATGGCTGTAGCAGTGGCGGTAGTGATGACACAGGTGGCAGTGGCACAAGAAGTTGCTGCAGCGGCAGCGGCAGTAATAGTGCCTGTAGCATTGTCGGCAGGGGCGGCAGCAGCTACAGCGGCAGCCACGAAAGCGGAGGCAGCGGCTACAGCAGAGGCAGCGGAGACAGCGGAGGCGGAGGAGGTAGTGGAGGCAGCGATGGCAGCTATTGTAGCAGAGGTAGAGGAGGAAGCAGCGGCATAAAAGATAGAGGCAGTGGCTGCACTAGAAGCAGCAGCAATAGTGGCGGTAGCAGCAGCTGCATAGAAAGCAGCGGTAGCACCAGACGGCAACAGCAGCGGTGGTGGTAGCAACGGCGACAGTGGTGGCAGTGGCATGCAACGATAGCTTCGGTAGTGGGGGCAACGGCGGCATCCACCTTATAGGCCAGTGGCTACGGCTTCAAGAGAAGTGGCGGCAACGACACCTACAACAGCAGTAGTGGTATTAGCAGCGACAACGACAATGGAATCAATGGCAAGAGTAGCAGCAACAACACCTATTGAGATATATATGTACGAATAAAGTCAGTATATAAGTGCATTTAATACTATAGTATTTTATGTACGTATATACTGAGTATATTTGTACACAGTTTATATGTACACTTAATACTGCTATTTATATGTACATATACTGTAGTAATATATATAAGAGTGAATTGCTAGTATATATTTACATATATACTATAGAATTATATATGTATCAAAAACTAACTTTTTTTGACTAAGTGGTTTAATTTTTTTACAGATATGATGCCGCATTATTTCTCATACAAAGCTTCTATAAGTAATGAGATTTTTCACTAGACTTTACGTGCTGTGACTCGAATAGCTTTGTCGTAGTAGAAAAATAATGATTGGAGGAGTAGAGGGAGAGAAAGCAATGTCAATGAATGAATATATTATGTTTTATGCACTATCGGTAGATACATTAATGAATAAATATAAAAGTTTGTTATTTTTTTTATTTCAATTATGTAAAATATTGAATTTGAATAAGATATTAAATGATTTTATTTTTTTTTATAAATATTTATAGTTTCAATTTTTATTCAATATGATTTAAAAATAATAAATTATTTAATTAAAAATTTTTAAAATTTTTTAAATTATGTAAATATTTTTGAAATTAAAAAAGCTTGGGAAAATTCTCTAGCAAAATTAGCGAGGGAAAAATCACTCGCTAATTAAAAGAAGGAAATTTCCCTAGCTAATTTAGATAGGGAAATATTAAAATTAGCGACATAATAATTTTCTAATGATAAGTACTTTAGCTAGGGATTTAGCCGTCGTTATTTTTGTTTAGCGAAGGAATATTTCATTTATATCGCTATTTTAGTAATGGAATTTTTCTTTTTTAGCGAGAGAATTTTGCGTCGCTAATTTTTTAGCTATGAAAAATTCCGTAGCTAAAATTTAGCAAGTAGATCTTTAGAAAGGGACATGATCCATTAGTATTCCGTCGTTATTTACCATTTAGCGATGGAAATTTCTCATATAGCTAGGGAATTGTCCCTAGCTATATGGGATTTTTCTTGTAGTATTCATCTTCCTTTTCTTCTTCTTTTTCTCCTCCTCCTCCTCCTCCTTTTTCTTCTCCTCCTCCTCCTCCTCCTGCTTTTTCTCCTCCTCCTCCTCCTCCTCCTCCTTCTCCTCCTCTTCCTTTTTCTTCTTCCTCTCCTTCTCCGTATTCTCTTTCCTCCTCTTCTTCTTCTTCTTCTTCTTCTTCTCCTTCTCCTTCTTCTTCTTCTTATTCTTCTTCTTCTTCTCCTTCTCCTTCATCTTTTTCTCCTTCTCCTTCTCCTTCTTCTTCTTCTTCTTCTCATTCTTCTTCTTCTTCTTCTTCTTCTTCTCATTCTCTTCTTCTTCTTCTTCTTCTTCTTCTCATTCTTCTTCTTCTTCTTCTTCTTCTTCTTCTTCTTCTTCTTCTTCTTCTTCTTCTTCTCCTTTGTCTTCTTCTTATTCTTATTCGTATTCTTATTCTTCTTCTTCTTCTTAGTCTTCTCCTCCTCCTCCTCCCTCTTATTTTCTTATTCTTTTTTATTTTTTTCCTTCTTCTCATTCTCCTTTTTCTTCTTCTTCTCCATTTTCTCCTTCTTTTCTTTCTCGATCTTCTCATTCTTCTTCTTCTCATTCTTTTTATTATTCTTCTTTTTCATCATCTTCTTCTACTTATTCTTCCTCTTCTTTCTCATTTTCAACTTCTTCTTCTTCTTCTTCTTCTTCTTCTTCCTCTTCTTCTTCTTCTTCTTATTCTTATTCTTCTTCCTCTTATTATTATTATTATTATTATTCTTCTTCTTCCTCTTCTTCTTCTTCTTCTTCTTCTTCTTCTTCTGCTTCTACTTATTTTTCTTCTTCTTCTTCCTCTTGTTCATATTCTTCTTCTTCTTATTATTATTTTAATCTAATCTTTTTTTTCTTTTTCTACTTTTCCTTTTTATACTTTTTCTTCTTCTTCTCTACTTCTTCTGCTTTTTCTTCTACTTCTTATTTTTATTTTTTTATACTTTTTATTCTACTTCTGCTTCTTCTTCTTCTTCTACTTTTTATTCTGCTTCTTCTTCTTCTTCTTCTTTTTCTTATTCATCTACTACTACTACTTTTTCTTCTTCTTTGTCTTCTATTTCTTTTTTTTTTCTTCTTCTTTTTTTTTCTTATTCTTTTACTTCTACTTTTTCTTCTTCAACTACTTCGTCTTTTTCTAATCCTCCACCTTCTCCTTAGTCTTTTTCAACTACTACTATTTCTACCTATTCTACTTCTTCTTATTCTACTTCATCTATTATTTTTTTTTCTACTTGTTCTTCTTCTATTTCTTTTTTTTTTCTTATTATTCTACATAATCTTATTCTTTTGCTTCTTCTACTTATCGTTCATTTACCTCCACTTATTTATCTACTTTTTATTATACTTTTTCTTCTTATTCTAATTTTTATTTATTCTTTTTTTTTAGTTATACTTCATCATCATCTTCTTCTTCTACTTTTTATGCTTCTTCTTCTACTTTGCCTTCCTTTTCTTATGTTTCTTATTATTATTCTTCTACTTCTTCATCTTTTTCTTATTATTATTATAATTATTATTCTACTACTACTTCTTTTTATTTTTCTATTGCTACTACTACTTATTCTTCTTCTTATTCTTATACTTCTTCTTTTTTTCTCTTCTTCTTCTATTTCTTCTTCTACTTCTTTTTCTTCTTATTTTTCATCATCTTCTTCTGTTCTTCTTCTTCATCTTTTTTTTTCTTCTTCTTTTTCTTCATCTTTATCTTCTTCTTCTACTTTTTTACTTATACTACTAATTTTTCTTTTTCCACTTCTTGTACTTATTTTTCATCTTCTTCTTCTCCTTCTTCCAATTCTTCAATTTCTTCTTCTCTTTCCTTTACTACATCTATTTTCTCCTTATAATTTTTTTATACTACTTCTACTACTTCTTCTTCATCTTCTACTTCATCTATTTTTCCGATTCTTTTGATTCTTCTTATTCTTGTTCTTCTTGATTTCATCTTCATCTTTTTCATTTTTATTTTCTTGTTTTTCTTCTAATTTATTTTCTTTTATTTCTTCTAATTTTTATTCTTCTTTTTCTAATACTATTCTTTTCATCTTTTCCTTCTACTACTACTACTTCTTCTTCTTCTCCTTCTACACCTTTTGTTATCTTTCTCCTTCTTCCACTTCTTATTCTTCTACTTCTTCTAATTCTAATTCTTCTACACCAACTACTATTTCTTGTACTCTTTTTCTTTAAATTCTTTTGATTCTTCTTTTTATTCTTCTAGTTATTATACATCTTGATCTTTAACTTCATCATTTCTTTTCTACGTTTCTTCTTCTTCTTCAATTTTTTTTTATATTTCTTGTTTTTCTTCTTCTTCTTCTTATGCTTCTACTTTTTCTTATTTTTAATCTTTTGCTTCTTTTCTTCTTCTTCTTCTTCTTCTTCTTCTTCTTCTTCTTCTTCTTCTTCTTCTTCTTCTTCTTCTTCTTCTTCTTCTTCTTCTTCTTTTTCTTCTTCTTCTTCCGCTTCTTCTTCTTTTTCTTCTTCTTCAATTTTACCCCATCTTTTTCAACTTATTCTTTTTCTTATCCTCCTTTTTCTTCTCCTCCTCCTCCATTCTTCTTCTTCTTCTTCCTGATCTTCTTCTTCCTGATCTTCTTCTTCTTCTTTTTTTTTATCTTCTTGTAATTCTTCTTCTTTTTTTTTGATCTTCAACTTCTTTTTCGTGTAATTTATTCTTATTCTTCTATTACTTTTTAATATTCTACTATTTTTGCATCTTCTACTTCTTATTCTACTTTTTCTGTTTCTTCTATTTCTTTTCATTTTATTCTGCTTATTCAACTTTGTCTACTTCTTTTTTTTTTGCATCTTTTTTTTATTTTGTTTTTCTTATTCTCTTCTAATTCATATTCTTCTCTTCCTTCGTCATCTTTGTTTTCTTTTTTTTATATTCTTCTTCTTATTCTTCTTATTCATTTTCTTTTTTTTATACTTCTTTTTCTTCATCTAATTCTTGTTCTTTTCTTTTTTTTCTTTTTTTTATTCTTCTTTTATATTTAATCATATTTCATTCATATTTTTTCTTTTTATTCTTCTTCTTCCTCTTCTTTTTCTTTTACTTCTACTTTTTTTCCTTTTTCTTTTGCTTCTAGTTCTTCTCTTTTTTCTTATACTTCTACTTCTTCATCATCTTCTTTCTTTATCATTATCTTTTCTTTTTTTTCTTATTCTTTTTCTTATACTTCTTATTTTTCTATTTGTTCTAATACTTCTACTTCTTCTTCTTCTTCTTCAACACATTTTTGTTCTCATACTTATTCTTCTCATTCTTTTACTTTTTCTTATTCTACTACTTCCACATCTTCAACTTTTTATCCACTTCTTCTTCTTCTTCTTCTTCTTTTTATTCTTCTTATTTTTTATATCATTATTCTTATTCTAATTCAACTCCTAATTATATTTCATGTTTTTCTTTTTTTTATCTTCTTTTTTTTATTTTCTTCTTTTTTTTATTTTCTTTTATTTTCTTTTTTTTTTGTTTTTCTTCTTTCTTCTTCTTCTTCTTCTTCTACTTCTTTATTAACTACTTCTTCTTATTTTTCTACCTATTCTGCTTTTTTCTTTTTTTTCTTCTACCGCATCTTCTTTTTATTTATCCCTACTTATTGATCTACTTATTTTATCTTTCTCTTCTTTTATTTTTTATTTTTCTTTTTTTTTCATATTCAACTTCTTCTTCTTCTTCTTCTCCTTCTTCTCCTTCTTCTCCTTCTTCTTCTTCTTCTTACTTCTTCTTCTTCTTCTTCTTCTTACTTCTTCTTCTTCTTCTTATTTCTTCTTCTTCTTCTTCTTCTTCTTACTTCTTCTTCTTCTTCTTCTTCTTCTTCTTCTTCTTTCATCATCATCATCATCTTCTTCTTCTTCTTTTTTAAAAGGAATTTATTAATATTAACCCTCTCTTTTGGTGGAGGAATACCATTTTTACCAACTAAAATCTACCCATTCCCCTCTTACAACCTTGCCCCTTAACAACAAGTAAAAATTATAAATTGATAGGCATCTATCTCAGAGAAACTTAGCAATCGATGCACTTTTGCTGGAGTTTCTTTAAAATCCTTCATTATAGCTTTATCATTCCTTGTTATGTTCTTTGTAATCCGGTTCAGATCCTACTACTTTGTTGTGCTTCAAGTGTAATCTGCTACCCTCCTATACTCCCAATTATGTGCTTGTTCTAATATAAGATTTCTAATTTTCTGCAAGAGAAAACAACATGTCTACATACACAATCATCTATCTTACTTACCTTATAGCTGCTCTTTTTTCCTGCCTATGATGTTGCCTTCTATTCTTTTAACCTCTTTTGTTCCAGTCGAGTTAAAGATTACTCATCTTGGTAGCTTCAACACTTTATTTTGTCTCAATTTCCACTTGCACCAATGCCTCCTTTGTCACTCTTATTCTGAATTTTCCAGCTTTCAATAGCTGCAGGACCAACCTCCTATTCTAGACACTTACATGTCCTAAGTCTATAAACTAAAGTAAATTAACACATGACTTTTCCGCAACATTCACACATATCAGCTTATCCTGAATAATAATTCAGACTATACACCAACAAAACAAAACAGTATTCTAAGATTATAACAATTCCAGCAACTGCTGAATTTTCTGGATCTTTTTTCCATGATACTGCACTGCTAAGAGAAGAGAAGATAACAGGATAATATACTAACATTCAAGTGCTTACCTTGCTCATTCCCATTAGCCTTCATATTGTTCACCTGCGGAGACAAAAATTCCCCTGCACAAAGGCTACCGCAGCAACATACCAATCTAACAACTTCATAGATATATGATTCTCATATTTTATTCTTTGTACTAATACTACACTTTTTAACTCTTAGATAAGGAAAGGCCATCATATCTAATCTCGCTATTCCTTTTAATTTACCTGGCATCGAATCCTCATTAAGTTCAATTTCTCCTCTTATTGAACCTAATCTTGCAAAGTTATCTGCTAACGTATTGGCTTCTCTAAATATATGTAGAATTGATGCATTAAGCTCTTTAATGAGGATCTAGATTATTTTCATTTCTTCTTCATACCTCCAAAGTGTTATTTTTCTACTTACTAAATCTACCAATAGCATTGAATCTACCTGAATTTGAATATTTTTTACTTCTAATTTTTTACAGACGTTTAATCCTATTTTTAAAGCTTTAATCTCCAAGTGGAGAGCAGAGAAAGCTTTTGTAATAGATGTAAATGCTTTTATAACAATCCCATTTGAATCCCTTATTACCCCTCCTCTGCCTGCTCTCCCTATATCCCTATTGAAGCTGCCATCCGTATTTAGTGATATTTTACCTCCAGGGGGCCAATTCCAACTTATATTCTTTACCCAACCCTGCTTAGTATCCGTGATGGTGAGGCCCCATGTCATCCCAACCGCTTTATTTGAGCATAAACTATCCACTTTTATAGGTTTTATACTAGATACATTATTGATTTCTTTTCTAATATCTTTTATAATTTCATTTGAATTCATTCTTATGCCTTCGAATTTGCACTTATTACGAGCTTTCCATATGCACCATATTATTATATGAGGTAGATTCTGAGTAAGCCAATTTTTAATATGACTACTAAAGTGTACTTTTTCCCATTTTTTAATTCTATCTATTAATACATCCTCTTTGTTACTTATGTGATTGAGGTCTTCTAGTTCCTTCCAGACTTCTGCAGCAATTTTACCACTCGAGAGTAGATGATCCATTGATTCCTCTTCTTCAAAGCAACATTCACATCTGGAAGTCATTTTTATACCTTTCTTTTCACATTAGTGTCCACAGGTAATGCGTTTGTGAGTACTTTCCATGCCAACGAACACAATTTCTGCGGAATGCCTTCTTTCCAAGCCTACTTAAATGAAGATTGCACAGGTTTTTTCTTTCTAATCAATTCTTTTACTGATTTTAATGTAAAATTACCTTGTGGAGTAAGGATCCATTTCCATCCTGACTTTTTCAGTATTGAATGAGCATCTACTTTTTCCATTTGTTTTTCTAATACTTTCCAATTATTTGATTCCTGCTTAATGCTCTTGTGTTTATGATCTAGATATTTTGCTCGCATATATTTAGCCCAGAGAGAATCATTTTCTTTAATCCTCCACCATCCTTTACAGTCCCAGGCAGACGCCATGTCCTGTAAATTAATGATTCCTAACCCTGTTCTGCTTTTGGGAGCAGATATCTTTCCAATTTTTCCAGTGAATTTTCTGCTTTCCATCTTTTTTACCCCATAAAAAATTTGTCATTTTCATTTCTAATTTATTTGTGAACTTCTTCGGAAGATGAATGACTAATATAATATGTACCAGTGTACTTTGTAGAACGTGGGAGATTAATGTAATCCTTCTCCCAAACCCTAATAAATCTACTTTCCAACCTGCTATTTTCATTCTTAGCTTATCTTGTAATGGCATTAGGTATTTTTCTCTCAATCTTCCCTTGTATATCGGGCAACCTAAGTATACTAAAGCATCTTTGTTATGTTTAAAACCCGTTATGTTTTTAATTTTATTTACAACTTTCTCTGAAGATTTTTTCGCTAACATGAACTGACTTTTCTTTTTATTTAGAACTTGACCTATTTCAGTCTCAAATAATTGTAACAGATCCATAAGGTTCTTCATAGAACTTTTATTTTCATTTGTGAAAATAATAATATCATCTGCATAAGCTAAACAACTTATCCTCGGGGTATTTTTTGGCTGTCTGAAGGGGATTATTCTACCCTCTGCCATCCTTTTATTTAAGTTAAGAATTAGCAATTCTAAATATATATCAAATAGTAAGGGAGACAATGGATCTCCCTATCTCAAGCTTCTTCTTGGTTTGAATTCTTCTTCCTTCCTACCATTTACAATGATTCTGACCCAAACACTTGAAACACATCTATATATTAGATCAATGCATATTTCAGAGAAGCCAAATTTTCTCATAGCGAAACAGAGTGTGTGCCATTCCACTCTGTCGAAGGCCTTAGATAAATCCAGCTTAACTACTAAATTACTACCCCTCGTTTTAAATGTTATCTCTTTCATCATTTCTGAAGTTAATCTAATATTTTAAATCATTAACCTGTTTTTGATGAACCCTGTTTGCTCTTGGGATATTATAAGTGGTAGAATATTACTTAATCTATTTTGAATTATTTTAGCAATAATCTTATAGACTGCATTACATAAGCTTATGGGCCTAAAATCCTCACATTTTTGTAGTGATTCTTTTTTAGAAATTAACACTATGAATGAGTTCGCCCATGCCTTATGAATGTCTGCCCCTACAAAAAAAAACTAGCAATTGTAGGAACAAGATCTTTTTTAATAATGGGCCAGTTTAACTGAAAAAAATAATTATTCCAGCCATCTGGTCATGCTACACTATCCTTATCTAGATTAAACATTGCATTTTTAATCTCATTCTCCTCCGGGATCATCTCCATCATTTGATTTTGTTTTGGTGTGATGGATGTGTTGATCTCCTGCATTAATGAGTTTCCTTCCTGGGGAACCTGGCTACATAAATGAATTTTAAAGAATTCCTCAAAGAGGATTCCTATCTGCTTATCATCTTCTACCCATATTCCCTCATCTGTTTTTAATCCTTTAATTTTATTCTTTTGAGCCTTTATTTTGCACGTGTTATGAAAAAATTTGGTGTTTCTATCGCCATCTTTCAACCATTAAATTTTTGCACTTTGTTTCTAGTATACTTCCTCCATATGCAACTTGAGCCTCAATTCCGCGTTAGCCTTATTTAGTTCCTATCTCATTTCCTCTTTATTATTATTATCGTATTCTAGTTCTAGTTTTTCTACTTTATCCTCTGCTTGCTTTATTTTATGATTTAGGTTTCAAAGACTTCTTTGTTCCATGTTCTTAGGCATTTTTTTAATCTATGTAACTTAACCATTAAAACCTGCATCTGTTACCCCGTTGCTGGCTCTCTCCAGGACTAAGTTACCAATTTTTCAAAGCCAGCGTGCTTTCCCCACATGTTCTAAAATTTAAAGTTATCTGAGACACGGGTATTTTTGTAAATTGTAATGAGCAGTGGGCAATGATCCGAACAGGTTCTATTTAAATGTCTAAGCCCTATAACCCCATGTGAGGTTACCCACTTAGCATTACACATAACTCTATCCAGTCTAGCCCAAATTGTGCCTCTTTTATGCCAATTATTACACCATGTATAACTTGAACCTGTGAAATCTATCTCCATTAATTTAGAGCTGGAAATTACATCATTAAATTGTGACATAGCTATTACATCCGGGGTTTTACCTCCTTTCTTTTCTTGGGTGCTCCTTATTATATTAAAATCACCTCCTATAATCCAGGGTGAATTTCTGGATGCAATCTCCTGCATTTCCTCCCACAAGGCTAACCTTGATTTTTAATCATTTTTAGCATAAACAACCGATATTATTTCATCTGTTTCTTTGTTAAATTTAAGATGCACTACATGTTCTGTATCTTTTAATATTTGAATATCTAAATAATTATGCCACATTATCCAGAGTTTACTATTTATATTAGCATGTGCATTATTAAACCCTAATTTTTGGCTATAGTTGGTTAATTGATCCTTTTGGAGCATGGGTTCCGCAATGATTACTAAAGGAATTTTATGTATTTTAATTAATTGTTTTAACCTATTTATCGAGGGATTATTCACAACCCCTCTGATGTTCCAATAAAGGCATCTATCCATTAATTCCTAGTTTAGTTTGGGATCTAGTTGTACACCTTAGTCTCATATTTTTGTTTAATATTTTTTCATATCCTTGGGTCTTAGATGCATATGAATTTACTTGTAATATTTCATTATATTTATCTGCCTCCCAAGCTGCATAGCCATTGTTTAATGGCTTCCATGACTTGAACTCTAGTGAACCTTGCCAACTCTCTCATAATACCTAGGTCATCCTTCACCTTTTCTATATAAAATGCATGATTTCTTCTTCTCTACATATTGAAGGACAACTAAATACCTCTGCAATCTTCCTCTGGGAAATCTAAGAGATCTTCCTATACCAACTGTAATCTTCTAACTTTTCTTTCAAAATTATTCTTGTTTTATTT
>JAREIK010001680.1:84800-110749 GCA_029783825.1 Sapria himalayana
TTTCTTTCTTCTTCTTCTTCTTTCTTTTCTTCTTCTTTTCTTCTCTTCTTTTCTTCTCTTTCTTCTCCTCCTCCTTCTTCTTCTTCTTCTTCTTGTTTTTAAGGTTTTATTTTATTAATTATAACCCTCTCTTTGGCGGAGGAATACCTTTGATACAAACTATCATCTACCGTAACCCTTTTACACCCGTGCTTCAAACTAAAATAAAATTCATTTACATCAATCTAATAGTATTTGACCCTATATTGCTATGCTCGTGCCATTCCATATACTTTCTTCTCACTTTCTTGCATGTAAATGTTATATTCTGATTTTAATAGCTGGCTTACTATTGAAAAATCCATTTTATTGCTTTCTTCGATCTTTCATAAATTTTTTTGCCTCTTTCTATACTTTCAAAATCTTCTTGAGTGTCATGTTTGTTTTTAATCTACATTTTTAATGTGCTTTACACATTGGTCCATCCAGCTTCTCATGTCGCCTCGTGTGCCCTCACATTATGCCGATCAAGAACCTTTTCTCTAGCAATCCTGCAAATTCTCTGCCTCGTTTAAAATCAAGTACATTATACCTATAAAATAATTCTTTTGCCCGCCCTTCCCTACACAAACCAAGTTACAGGTTCAGATTCTGTTGAGTTGACTTGGTGTGTTCTTTGATCGTTCCATAGATGTTCACTTTGTTTGTCCTGCCTGTCATTCTTCCATCTTTTTCTGTATACATCTCCTATTCTACTTTACCATTGTATTATATTGACTACACTTAACACAGACTTACAGACTTCCTGCATAAAGAGTTATAACACAGACTTCCGGCCATTTAACACAGACTTCCAGTAAAGAAAAACCACAGAAAATAAGTATTTAACACAGACACTTAAGCATAGACTCAAAGAGCATAGGATGCACAGGCACCATACAGTTCTTCGACAATGTCACAGGCAGAGGAAGACTTTGGATGCTTTTGGTTTGAACACGTATGTTCCTGCAGAAATTGTGTACATATATATAAATCTATTACCCTATTTGCAAGTCGCCCCCCCAATGTTATTTCAGCATAATCCCAGCTGCTTCTTTCCTTTTAAACCTGTAAAAATCAAGCAAGCCACGATGCATACTAGAGAAGAACTACCGGTATATCTCTTTAAGGATGCACCAATACACAATATTTCACCACATCAAGACCAGGGTGAAATATTAAAAGAAAAAATCCAACGTAGATAATACTATAAGTAGGTGTGATTTTTGATCTTCCTAAAATACGGAAAGTTTTTACTATCTAGTTTTAAAATACCAGTATATTTTTTTGGTAAACTCTCTTCATTATATTCCTGGTTATCTTTTTTTCTTCCCTCTTTTGCTAATATTTCTGCTAATGCATTGGCTTCTCTAAATATGTGCTTTATATAAAAATTTAGAAATTTCATTTCGTGTAATATATCATCTATGACCTCTTCATATCTCCACATCTTTGTTTGCTTCTTAATTAGATTTACAATAATTTTCGAATCAATTTGAATATCTATATTTTTAATTTCTAAATTTCTACATACCTTAATTCCCTCTCTTAATGCTAATATCTCGGCATGCAGTGCTGAAGAAGCTTGCATCTTCCTTGTGAAGGCTAGAATTAGATCTCCTTCCGAATTTCTTATTACACCTCCCCCTCCTGCTTCTCACATGTCCCTATCAATCTACCATCTGTATTTACAGATATCCTACCTTGTGAATGGCTTTTCCCATGTTTATACTTATATTTTAAATTGTTTAGGAAGTTTTTCTTTTAGGTTCCAAAAAGATAAAATTTCTTTATCCATCCTCGAACCCTGAATTATTATAGGACTTGATTCTGAAATTTTTCTTGTTTCCTCTTTGATATCATTCCAGATATCTTCTATTTTCATATTATAACCTTCAAATCTACTTTTATTTCTAGACTTCTAGATACACTAGATGACTAGTAGTGGTGCGTTAATTTTAATCCATTTCTGCGATGCACCAGATACTTTCAAATTAATCCATTTCTGAAGCCTACCTTTTAAAGTAAGATGTTCATATTTTAAATGCATTTCCAATCATAATCTCTTCCATATTTCTACAGCAACTCTACCCTGTGAGAAAAGATGATCCAGTGTTTCATTTTCATTTAGGCAGCACTCACATCTAGATGCCAGCTTAATTCCTTTCTTCTTTAAGTTATTATCTAATAGGATAATATTAGATAAGACTTTCCACATAAAAGTTTTAATTTTTTGTGGATTATCATTATTCCAGGCTCATTTGAATAATGTTTGTTCTTTCAACTTTTTTCTTAACACATTTTTCACTGATTTGAGCGAAAATGTTCCATCCGGACTTAACATCCATTTCCATTCTTTTTTAGAGTGGATAGAATATGTGTCAACTAATTCTTTTTGTTTCAACATTTGTGTCCAAATCTGTGTACTTTTGCTCTTGCTTTTTACTTTGTTGATGTCATCTTTTATACAGTACTTTGCCCGCATAAATTTAGACCATAAACTATCATTTTCTTTTAACCTCCACCATTTCTTGCTTGCCCCTACTTTGGCTAAATCACTGAGATTTGTAAATCCTAGTCCAGTTTCTTGAACCGGATAACATAAATCTCTCCATTTTTTCCAATGTAGTTTATATTTGCCCTCTTTTTTCCCCATAAAAAATTAGCTAATTCTTTTTCAATTTTTTAATAAGATAGCTGAGGGTTGACTGATCATAATATTATGCATTAGTAAACTTTCTAAAACATGTTTTATTAAAGTAATTCTACCCACCATACTTAGGCATTCCTCCCTCCATCCTAAGATTTTCTTTTTTAGTTTGTTTAATAAAAATTATAGATATTCTAATTTAGATTTTCCTTCAAATATCGGACAGCCCAGATAAATCATTTCTCCTTTTTTGTAGGAGAAACCTGCAATATTTTTAATTCTATGAGCTAATGCAATTGGAGCATTATGTGGTATCATGTATTGGCATTTTCTTTTGTTTAGTTTTAGGCATGTTTCTTCTTCCATGCATTTTAATAAGTTCATCAGATTATGTAATGATTTCCCACTACCATTGGTGAATATTATTATATCATCTGCATATGCAAGATAACTCACTAATGGAGTGTTCCTTGGCTGTCTAAATGTACCTATCATGCCATTCATCTTTTTTATTTTAAGGTTAACTATTAATAGTTCGAGATAAATGTTAAATAGTGACGGCGAGAGCGGATCCCCTTGACTTAATCCTCTAACTGGTTTTATTTCCTCTCCTACATTTCCATTTGTTATAATACTAGCCCATGTATTTGATATACATCTATAAATTAGATCTATCCATGTTTCTAAGAAACCCATTTTTCTCATAATGGAGCAGAGGATATCCCATTCTACCCTATCAAATGCCTTGGATAGATCCAGCTTAAAAATTACATTTTGCCCTCTTGTTTTGGATCCTATTTCTCTACACATTTCTTTAGCCAAGCAAATATTTTCCATTATTAATCTATTCTTCATAAAACCCGTTTGTTCTTCAGAAAAAATTTTAGGTAAAATCATGGCTAATCTATTTGTAAAATTTTAGCTAAAATTTTGTAAATTGAGTTACATAGACTTATTGGTCTAGAGTCTTTACCTTTCTGTGGGTTTTCTATTTTAGGAATGAAAATAATATGAAAGCTTCCCAATTTCTTTCTTATTTCAGCCCCACAAAATATACTATTTATAGCTTTTTCTATGTCTTTCTTTATTATATCCCAACAGACTTGAAAGAAGCAATTGTTCCATCCATCCGGTCCAGCTACATTGTCTTTGTTCATACTATAAATAGCTGTTCTAATTTCTTCTTCTTCAGGAAATTTAATTAACATATTATTATCTTCTAAAGTAATTTTATTTTCTACATTTTTTAGAAGTAAATTTCCTTTTAGATCCCTAGTTGCGCATAAGTGATTTTCAAAAAAACTTTGCAAAAATATTTTGTATATCTAAATCTTTTTCAAGCCATTCTTCCTCATTATTTTTAATACCTCTAATTCTATATTTCTGGTATTTTACCTTAGCTACTTTTTAAAAAAATTTTGTGTTTTTATCGCCTTCTTTAAGCCATTTAATTTTAGATTTTTGTTTCCAAAACACCTCTTCCATTAATAGTTTTAGTTTTAATTCCACTTGTGTCTTGTTTAGAGCACTTCTGTTATTTGTATTTTGGTCTATTTCAAACTCTAATTCTCTTTTTAATACTAGTTCTTCTGCTTCTTTTATATTTTTAATTATATCTCCGAATGTACCCTTATTCCATATTTTTAATTCAACTTTTAATCTATTCAGTTTGTTATTTAGGATTTGAATAGGGTTTCCTAGTGTCTCTTTATTCCAAGACTCTTTCATCATTCCTAAAAAACCGTGGTGTAGATACCAAGAATTCTGGAATTTAAAAGAGCCTCCTGTGTAAATTAATTTTTTAATGGAAATTAAAAGTGGGCTTTGGTCAGAACAGGTTCTATTTAAATGTTTCACCTCTGTAGAGCCAAATTGTTCTAACCATTTAAAATTATATAAAACCCTATCTAATCTTGCCCATATTGTGCCTTTTTTTTTCCAATTATTGCACCATATAAATGGAGATCCTACGAATTTAGATTCTATTAAGTTTGCCTTATTTATTATATCATTAAATTGAGATATACCTTCCTTATTCAGAGATCTACCCCCCTTTTTTTCATTAAGATTTCTTACTATATAAAAATTACCTCCAATAATCCAGGGCTTATTTTTAATTGAAATTTTTTCTATTTCCTCCCATAATTCTTTTGTTTCCTCTTTTTTGTATTTTGCATAGACTATTGTTATTATTTCGTTTTCATCCTAACTTAAACTTAAGTTTATTAATTGATTAGTTTCGTTTAGTATTTTTATATTTAAGTTATTTTTCCATAATAGCCAAAATTTTCCATTATTATTAGCGTATCCATGTTCAAATCCTAGAAGTTCTCTATGATGCTCTAGCTGTATCCTTTCCACCATAGGTTCAACTAACAAAATTAAGTTTATTTTATGCATAAATATTAATTTTTTTAATCTATTTCTTGAGGGGAGATTAGCTATTCCCCTAATGTTCCAATAAATATAATTATACATTCATTATGGATTTAGCTTGTGCTCTAGTGGTGCATTTGGTTTCATATATTTTATTCAAGTGTTTTTTTCATATTCCTTGGTTTTCTTAGTGAGCTTAATTCCCCTTTTCTCTCCTCTTTCCAATTCCTATCCAATTGAATAGCCATTATTTTTAATTCTTCGATTGCCCAATCTTTATTCCCCATTTTCTGATGAGACTTAAGTTTTTCTATATTGATATCATCATTATTAAATCTGAATTTCTGCTCATTATCCTCACCATCCGTATAGAGGGAGGTTAAGCTTTTAATTTCTAAATCATCGTCTGAATCTTCTTTAACCATCACTGCCCGACTCTTATTTTTTAGTGGCTTGTTTTTCATTTGGATTCTAGTTCTTCTATTTAAGTCTGAAATTTTTTTAATCATTTCTCTCCTTTTAAGAACTTCTGTGGGAGGTTTTGCACTCTTTTCTTCATAATTCAGCATTTTATATTCAATTAGTTTTAAATCTGTATCTTCATCATTCTGTTTTTCTGTTTGGACAGGAATTATTAGTTGAGGTTTTTTTTGATATCTAACCATCTCACCTCTACTTACCTCTGCCCATCTCCTGTCTTCCAGCTTCTGTTTATCTTCATTTATTTTTTTATTAACTAAACATATATCTAAAGCATGCCCCAATTTCCTGCAACAAGAATAAAAGGAAGGGAGATATTATGGTATAACAGGTTGCCAGAAACCTCCACCCTCTGTGTTTCCAATCCAAATGCGATGCAGGAGGGTCTTCTGTAAATCCACCTCCACACAAATTCAAGCTACACTCGGTCTAGAGAGTGTAGAAGTAACACCATAAAGAAGAAGAGGAGAGCCCAACACACGCGCAATATGATATAATGCAGTTTTATCAAAATAATGAATCGGAAGCATGGGTAGTAGAATCCATATCAGGGCCAAGGATGATTCCTCCTTCGTGTTAAATTCTGGAGTCCATTTGAAAGTTCTCATGGGATAACCCATGATATACCAAATACCTTTCAACCATAAACGATGGAAATCTTCCTCGGAATGTAATTGCAACAGAACATGTTTATAGTCAATGAGCCCTATTTTGATCAATGTTCTGAGCTTCAATGAATCGAAGAAGGCCCGAACGTCATCAATACGAGGTCTACCATGCGAGAATTTCCCGACGAGAGTATGTTTATGAGTAGCAGAGAAGTTTCGGACATCCTCGGCAGAGAAGAATATCGAGGGTTCCTCGATATTTTTTTCATGTTTTTGCGAAAAATTTTCAATAGGGGGCGCGGTCTTCTTAATAAAATCAGAAAAGGACTTCTTATTAACTAAGTAATCCAATTCCATTGAAATCAGCTTAAAAAATGCTTCTTGTTCCACAAAAATGGCAGTTTCTCTCTCTAGAAATTCTGTTTCTCTCTCTAGAAAGTTGAGAGCGTTTCAAAGCAAAAAAAAAACGCGTTTATTTTTTTTCTTCTTCTTCTCTTCTTCTCTTCTCTTCTTCTCTCTTCTTTTTCTTCTTCTTCTTATTCTCTTATTCTTCTTCTTTTTCTTCTTCTTCTTCTCTTCTCTTCTTCTCTTCTCTTCTTCTCTTCTTCTCTTCTCTTCTTCTTCTTCTCTTCTTCTCATTTTTCTCTTCTCCTTCTTCTCCTCTTCTTTTTCTTCTTCTTCTTCTTCTTCTTCTTCTTCTTCTTCTTCTTCTTCTTCTTCTTCTCTTCTCTTCTTCTCCTTCTTCTCCTCTTCTTCTCTTCTTCTTCTCTCTTCTCCTTCTTCTTCTTCTCTCTTCTTCTCCTTCTTCTTCTTCTTCTCCTCTTCTTCTTTTTTTTTGAAAGTTTATTTATTAATTATAACCCTCTCTTTTGGCGGAGGAATACCATTTTTACAAGCTATATCTACCCTTTTCCCTTTTACACCCATTTCCGACTACTAAAAAAGAAAAACTATGTAACTTAGTTTTATTTCTCATGATACAATTTGTGCTTTAATTCCTCGTAGTTCAATAATGACTTATGTCATTTCAGCTCCTCGAATTTTTCTTTAATGATTTGAGGACTCTCTCTCCCTTTCTCATTGAAGCCTTTGAAGTATATATTATGCTTTTACGTTCCTCCCCTAGCTTTCTTTAAGAAAATCTTTCACTCTCTTTGTTCCTTTCTTTGTTTTGCTATAATTGTTGTTTCAATCTCTTACAAATCCGTATATGATCTGCTACAAACCTGTTCTTTGGCTAATCTGCATAGGATCAAGTATATCATATCCTTATCATTAAAGTACCCAATTCCCTCATTACCCGTATGCATTTCAAATTAGCTATTAAAATATAAATTTTCTTCTTCCTCCTTGCTTGACCCGTGTTCTGGCTTCATAATGCTTGATTCCAGCCTTACAATATGTAGTCCCTGGTCAATGCTATCTTTGTATGTGAAACCGTCTCGATAACAAGCATACTTTCATCTTTATTTTTCTGTTGAGCCTTGATTGCTTCATTCATCTTTAACTTTTGCATGAGTGTAGTCGACCGATGACATAACAGACCAAAAATTACAGACTTCCGGGGCATAATAATAAAACTACAACAACCTTATTAACACATCAGACACCATAACAGAAACATTAATAACACAGACTCCATGACAGCAAAACATTACAGACTCCAAGGCAACAGCACTATAGAAACAGTAAAGAACTGTAGTCCTTGCTCTGCTTTAATCCCCTTCTTGTAAGCTGAAGACCTGCATAGAAAGAAAATGCTACCTACCTATGTTTTCCCCATCCCTTACCTTATTAACCCTTCCCAATAAATATATATTATGACACGCTTAACTGACCTTCGAGAACTCAATTAGTTGTTGACTTTTGATTAGAACCAATCCTACCTCATTTTAAGTAACACAAATCTTACCAATCTGTACATCATTGATAGCTTAAACACATCTGTAGGAATCACCCCTCAGGGCCAGGGTGATTAATTATATAAAGCAATCCTTATCTCCATATGATTAGTGTACAGCAGGTCCAAAAAAATAACTAAAAAGCAGAAATTAACAAATCATACTCTTATCTTCCTAATGTAAGGGAGTTCTTTACTGTCCATTTTTATTGTGCCTATATATTTTTTTGGAAGAGTCAATTCATTATACTCCTTATCTCCTTTGATTCTTCCATCCTTGGCTAATACATCCGCTAAGGCATTAGCCTCTCTAAAAATATGTTTTATAGTAAAATCTAATGAATTTATTTCATATACAATTTCTTCTATTTCATCTTCATATCTCCACATTAATGTCTTTTTGTTAATTAAATTAACAACGATTTTAGAATCTATTTGAATATCTATATTTTTAATGCCATTATGTTTACACATTCTTATAGCCTCTCTTAAGGCTAATATTTCAGCATGAAGTACCGATGATGCTTGAAACTTCCTCGTGAAGGCTAAGAGCACATTACCCTCAAAGTTTCTTATTACGCCTCCTCCTCCTGCTGCTCCTATATCTCGATCAGAGCTGCCATCTGTATTTAAAGCAAAGCTTTCTTTCGATGGTTTTTCCCATTTTATGACTATTATTTTAAATTGTTTAAATAGTTTTTCTTTTAAGTTCCAGTAATTTAAAGTATCTTTATCTAACTTCGAGCCCTGTGAATTTAATGGATAAGACTCTGAAATTTTTCTTGTCTCCTCTTTTATATCCTTCCAGATATCCTCTATTGACATGCTTTGACCCTCAAATCTACTTTTATTTCTGGCCTTCCAGATACACCAAATAGCTATTTGAGGGACATTATTTTTAATCCAATTCTGTGCAGAGCTTGTAGCTTTCAATTTAAACCATTTTTGAAGTCTGAAATTGAGATTAAGTTGTTCATATTTTATATGCATTTCTATTCCAAGTTTCTTCCATATTTCTGCTGCTATTTTACCCTGTGAGAAGAGATGATCAAGAGTTTCCATCTCATTTGCACAACAGTCACATCTAGAAACTATCTGAATTCCTTTCTTTTTTAAATTAATATCAATTGGAATGATATTAGATAGGACCCTCCATGTGAAAGTTTTAATTTTTTGCGGATTATCATTATTCCAGATCCATTTGAATAATATTTTCTCTTCTTGTTTTTTCCTTATTGCATTTTTGGCTGAATTAAGTGAGAATGTTCCTTCTGGCGTTAAGGTCCATCTCCATCCTTTATTTGTAAGTTTAGAATGTTTCTCCACTAGTTCTCTTTGTTTAAGCATTTGAACCCAAACCTGAGAACTCTTGCTTACCCATTTTTCTTTATTAGTATCATCATTTATACAGTATTTTGCTCTCATAAATTCTGACCATAAGCTATCATTTTCTTTTAATCTCCACCATCTTTTGCTTGCCCATGCTTTAGCTAAATCAATGAGATTAACAAATCCCAAACCAGCCTCTTGAACAGGATAACATAAGTCTTTCCATTTTTTCCAATGTAGTTTATATTTGCCCTCTTTTTTACCCCACAAAAAATTTGAAAATTCTTTTTCAATTTTTTTAATAAATTTAATTGGGGGTTGAGTAACCATAATATTGTGCATTAATGTGCTTTCTAAAACATGTTTTATTAATGTTATTCTCCCCCCCATATTTAAAAATTCTTCCTTCCATCCCGAAATTTTTCTTTTTAATTTATTTATTAAAAATTCTAAATATTCAATCTTGAGTTTACCTTCGTACACCGGACAGCCCAAGTAAATAATCTCTCCTTTTTTCTGGGAGAAACCTGTAATATTTTTAATTCTATGAGATAGTGTCGTTGGTGCTTTATGAGAAATTATATATTGACATTTTCTTTTATTTAATTTTTGACCTGTTTCATTTTCTAGGCATTTTAACAAATCCATCAGATTATGTAATGATCTACTACCTCCATTGGTGAAGATCATTACATCATCTGCATATGCGAGACAACTAACTATTGGAGTATTTTTTTGGTTGTCTAAATGTTCCAATGATGCCTTTCTTCATTTTATTTTAAGATTTACTATTAGAATTTTCAGATAAATATTAAATAACAAAGGAGAGAGTGGATCTCCTTGTCTTAAGCCTCTAATCGGTTTTATTTCTTCTCCTACTTTTCCATTTGTAATAATCTTAACCCATGTATTAGATATACATCTATATATCAAATCTATCCATGTTTCAGAAAAACTCATTTTACGCATGATAAAGCAAAGAGTGTCTCATTCCACTCTATCAAATGCCTTGGATAAATCTAATTTTATTATTACATTATGTCCTCTTGTTTTAGTTCCTATTTCTCTACACATTTCTTTAGCTAAACAAATATTTTCCATTATTATTCTATTCTTCATAAAACCTGTTTGTTCTTTAGAAATAATTTTGGGTAAAATTAATGTTAACCTATTTTGTAATATTTTGGCTAAGATTTTATATATCGAATTACAGAGACTAATTGGTCTAAAATCTTCCCCTATTTGTGGATTATCTATTTTAGGAATGAGAATAATGTGAAATCTTCTCCACTTCTTTCCTATTTCAGCTCCACAAAAAATGCTATTTATAGCATTTTTTATATCTTTTTTAATTATCTCCCAACATACCTGAAAGAAGAAATTATTTCATCCGTCACGGTTTGCCACACTATCCTTGTCCATAGTGAAAATAGCTGCTTTAATTTCTTCTTCTGCTGGAAATTTGGTTAACATGATATTATCTTCAGCTGTGATATTATTTTCATTGTTCTGTATAAGTGTGTTTCCTATTAGCTCACTATTTCCATTTAATTGTTTTTCAAAAAAATTTCAAAATAATTCTGAATATCTATATCCTTGTCCATCCAGTTTCCCTCATTATCTTTTATGGCTCTAATTCTATGCTTCTAAAGTTTAAGTTTAGCTACTTTTTGAAAAAAAATTTGTATTCTTATCTCCTTCTTTAAGCCATTTAATTTTAGATTTTTGTTTCCAGAAAACTTCTTCCATTAATAAATATAATTTTAATTCCGCTTGTGCTTTGCTCAAGGCTTTTCTATTGTTTATATTTTGATCTAATTCAAATTCTAATTCTCTTTTTGAAACTAAATCTTCTGCATCTTTTATATTCTTATTTATATTTCCAAAAGTTTCCTTATTCCATTTATTTAAATCTACTTTTAATCTATATAGCTTATTATTCAGGATTTGAATCGGGTTTCCTGCTACTTCTTTGTTCCAGGATTCCTTTACCCTATTCAAGAAGTCATGATGTAAACACCAGGAATTCTGAAAGCTAAAGAATCTTCCCGTGGGAACTATATTTTTAATGGTAATTAAAAGTGGGCTGTGGTCAGAGCAAGTTCTATTTAAATGTTTCACTTCTATGGACCCAACTTGCTCTATCCATTTAAAATTAAATAAAACTCTATCTAATCTCGCCCATATTATACCTTTATTTTTCCAGTTGTTGCACCAAGTAAAAGGTGAGCCTAAGAATTTAGCCTTCATTAGGTTGGTTTTATTTATAATATCATTAAAGTGAGCCATAGATATCTTATTTAAGGATCTTCCGCCCTTCTTTGCTTTAAAATTTCTCACTGTGTTGAAATCACCTCCGATAATCCATGGCTTCTTCTCTTTAAATATTTGTTGCATTTCCTCCCATAATTCTTTTCTCTCTTCTTTTTTATTTTTAGCATAAACTATCGTAATTATTTCTTTGACATCCTGACTAAAACTTAAATTGATTAATTGATCAGTTTCTTTTAGAATTTTTATGTTTAATTGATTTTTCCATAAATCCAGATTTTACCATTATTATTAGCATACCCCTTATCAAAACCTAATAATTCTTTATAATTTTATAGCTGAATTTTATCTACCATAGGCTCAACTAATACTATGAGATTAATCTTATACATATATACCTATTTCTTTATTCTATTTCTTGAGGGAAGATTTGCAACTCCCCTTATATTCCAATATATGTAATTAAACATTATTAATGTTTTTTGCTTGCGCTCTAGTAGTGCATTTAGTTCATATGTTCTATTTATGTATTTTTTCATATTCCTTGGTTTTTTAAGGAGCTTAAAACTCCTCCTCTCTCTGCTTTCCAATCCCTTACCCATTTGAATTGCCATAATTTTTAATTCTTCAATTTGCCCACTCCTTACTCCCCATTTTCTGTTTTAGTTTTTCTATGCCTATATCATCTTTATATGTTTGAGCTTTCTGCTCATTCTCTTTCCCCATCCGTGTAGAGAGAAGTCAAGGCTTCTTATCTCAGGTTCTTCATCCGAGTAATCTTCTATAGGGATTTCCCAAACCATTATTTTTATGTGTTTTATTTCTCATGTAAATTCTAGTTCTTTTATTTAAATCATGAAATTTTTTTAAGCATTTCTCTTCTGTTTTTTTTCCTCTTATAGCAAGTTCTACCTTATCTTCTTTCAGTCTCCTACCTTCTTATATTCAATTAATTTTAATTATCAACTTCATCATTCTGTTCTTCTAAGTGAGCAGTTTGTGTAAATTGAGGTTTTTTTTGATATGTAACTATCTCTCCCCTCCTCCCTACTGCCATCATTCTATCATCTCTCCTCTGTTTATCTTCGGCCCTTCTTTTCCTCACCAAACAATCATCTAAACTGTGTCCCAGTTTCCTGCAACATGCACAGAAGGATGGAAGGTTTTCTGGAATAACTTGCTGCCAGAAACCTCCTCCATTCGTGTCTCCAATCCAGATTCTAGAAGGAATGGGTTTCTGTAAATCCACCTCCACACATATTCGTGCTACACTTGGCCTGGATAGTGTAGCAGTGGCACCATCGAGTAAAAGAGGAGAGCCCAAAGTGCATGCAATGTGATATAATGCATATTTATCAAAGAAGTGTATCGGGAGCATGGGAAACAAGAACCATACCGGAGCAGCCGAAGATTCTTCCTTTGTAGAAAAGTTAGGTGTCCATTTGAATGTTCTCATGGGATAACCCATGATATACCAGACGCCTTTAAGCCATAATCGATGAAAATCTTCCTCCGAATATAGTTGTAACAGAACATGCTTGTCGTCGATGAGTCCAATTTTAATCAACATTTTGAGCTTCAAAGAATCAAAAAAAGCACGAACATCATCAATACGCGGTCACCTTATTATTATTATTATTATTCTTCTTCTTCTTTTAAGTTTGTTTTATTAATATTAACCCTCTCTTTTGGCAGAGTAATATCATTTTTACAACCTACTTGCTTGCTACCCAATGCCCTTTACACCCTTAATATCTTATATACCCCTATCGGGTATTATCTAACTAGACATGTATACAAATTAACAAGTAAACATGCATTTCACTTGCATCAAAAACATTTAAACTGCTTGTAAATATGCATGTGCTTTGAATAAAATATTTGCCTTTTGTATATCCTTAGGTACTTCAATGCGATTTTTAATGCCTTTTATAGCTTCTTTGCTGTACTTTTTGTTGCCTTTTAAATTCTCTTTTACTGCCTCTCTTGAAGCCTCCTAAATGTTGCCTCTTTAAATACCCCCGAGCCTCTTTAACTATCTTTCGAAGCCTCTTACAGTCCTTCATTTTGTCTTTCAGCTTCTAATCTGAAACATAACATTCTGCTGACAAGTATTTATTACTATGTCTACCCTTTCTCCCTTCCCATTCCTTAACACATGTTTACAGAGAACCAGCTAAAAAGAAAAACTACGCCCATGTAGAAGATCTTGCAGCGGTGATTGCGCTCCTCTAGCTGAACTTCATTGTACTTTCTACCCTATCCTGATTTTCCCTCCCCTTAACACAGAATCTGAAAATAAAACAAAATAATAGCAGCGGCTTCTTGTTCCTCCCCTTTCCAACACATCGAAGTGGCAAAACATAACTTTTCCTTCCTTACAACAACCAATATTGATTTGTCTGCAATATTTGAAAAAACACCATTTCGCCACAAACACACAACCCACCCCCCCCCCCCCCCCCCCCCCCCCCCCCCTCCCCCCCCCCCCCACCCCCCATCCCCACACCCCACCACCCCCCCCCCCCCCCCACCCCCCCCCCCCCCCCCCCCCCCCCCCCCCCCCAACCACCCAGACCCCCCCCCCCCCCCCCCCCCCCCCCCCAGACATACATTTAATAACCTAACCCTAACTATTCTGCCCCAATCTATACTTGCTACCTCACCTTAACATTTATAATCAAATATAAAGGACAGACTTTATATTTGTTGCAATCTAAACAAACAACCATTATACTACTTAGATTCTGCAAGCTAAACAGAAAACACCCACAAGACCCCCTTCCCCTTATTATCAATTCTTTTTAAAGACCAATGCTTTCAGCCTTTTCAAGCATCAACTTCACTCCAAGCTTGAATCTGAAATCTTAAAAAAAAGGACAAACAAAAAACAAACAAAAAACAGAAAAAGCAGTAGAACAACAAGAAAATAATCATTTATTAGTCACCCCTCAGGTCCGGGGTGACCCTTACCTGAAAATTTCCGCCCTGCATCGCTCAACCTTGTCCGCACTTACACTAGTTTGACCATGTTTCTAAGTTCTTAGATACTTTAATTCTTCTAATGTAAGGTAAATCATTGCTATCCAAAATAATTATGCCTCTATATTTAACCGGTAAACTATCATCACAATAATCTTGATGACCTTTAATTCGTCCATCCTTGGCCAACTTATCTGCTAATGCATTAGCTTCTCTATAAATATGTTTTATAGAGGCATTTAATGAGATGATTATTTGTAATATTTCTTCTATTTCTTCTTCATATCTCCACATTATTGACTTTCTATTGATTAAACTTACTACTATTTCTGAATCTATTTGAATATCTATCTCACTTATTTTATTCTCTATACATAATTTTAATCCATCTCTAAGAGCTAATATTTCTGTGTGGAGAGCCGATGTAGCTTGATATTTTCTTGTGTAAGCTAGAATCAAGTCTCCTTTAAATTTTCTTATAGCTCCACCCCCTCCCGCTGCACCCATATCTCTGTCGAAACTACTATCTGAATTTAATGCCAACCTATCTTTTGCTGGTTTTACCCAACTAATTACTAATGTCCTAAAATATGTTTGTTTTGTTTTTAAATTCCAAAATTTCATTTTCTTTTTCTGGTTTCATTCCTAGTAAATTAATAGGGTTCGATTCTGAAATTTTCATAGTTTCCTCCTTAATTTCTTTCCAGATATTATCTATTAGCATCTTATGCCCCTCAAACCTACTCTTATTTCTGGCTTTCTAGATACACCATAATGCTATCGATGGGACATTATTTTTGATCCACTTCTTGACCGAATTTGAAGCATGTATGTTCATCCATTTTAAAAGTCTACCTTTTAAAGTGAGATGTTCATTTTTTTATTTGAAATTCTAAACTTAACCTCCTCCAAATTTCCGCTGCAATCCTTCCTTCTGATAGAAGGTGATCTAAAGATTCAACCTCATTTTCACAGCAGTCACATCTAGATGCAAATAGAATTCCTTTCTTTTTTAAATTAATATCCACTGGTAGAATATTAGTTAACACTTTCCACATAAAAGTTTTAATTTTTTTGTGGAGTATCATTATCCCAAGCTCTTTTAAATAAAATTTGAACTTCTCTCTTATCTCTTATTACCTTTTTAATTGATTTGAGAGAGAAGGTACCCTAAGAATTTAGTGTCCATATCCATCCTTTTTTAGAAAGTGTAGAATATTTTTCAACTAAATCCCTTTGTTTGATCATTTGCACCCAAATTTGCAAACTTTTACTTCTATTCTTTTCTTTATTCGTGTCATCATTTCTGCAATACTTTGCCCGCATAAATTCCGACCATAAGGTTTTATTTTCTTTTAGTCTCCATCATCTTTTGCTTGCCCAAGCTTTAGCTAAATTATTGAGCTTAATAAAACCCAATCCAGCTTCTCGCATTGGGAAGGATAAATCATTCCATTTTTTCCAGTGTTGTTTATGTTTACTCTCTTTTTTACCCCATAAAAAATTAGCAAATTCTCTTTCTATTCTCTTGGTAAATTTTTTTGGAGGATGAATAATCATTAAGTTATGCATTAAAGAGCTATGTAAAACATGTTTAATTAATGTAATCTTCCCCCCCATACCTAGCAGCTCCTCCTTCCATCCAGCAATTTTCCTTTTCAATTTTTCCATTAAAAATTCTAGATATTCTATCTTTAATCTACCCTCATATACTGGACAACCCAAATAAATTATTTCTCCTTTTTTGTGGGAGAAACCTGTTATATTTTTAATTCTAAGATTTAATGTTTCAGAAGATTTTGAGGCTATCATATATTGACATTTTCGTTTAATTAGCTTTTGTCCTGTTTCTTCCTCCAAACATTTCAAAAGATCCATCAGATTATGTAGTGATCTGCTCCCTCCATTGGTGAAGATCACTACATCATCTGCATATGCTAAACAACTCACCAATGGAGTATTCTTAGGTTGTTTAAATGTTCCTATACTGCCCTCTTTCACTTTGTTTTAAGATTTACTATTAACAATTCTAAGTAAATATTAAATAGCGAAGGAGATAAAGGGTCTCCTTGTCTAAAACCACTTAATGGCTTTAATTCTTCACCTAATTTTCCATTTTTTATGATTTTAACTCATGTATTTGAAATGCATCTATATATTAAATCTATCCAAGCTTCCGAAAAGCCCATTTTACGCATCGTGAAACAAAGAATATCCCACTCAACTCATTCAAATGCCTTAGATAAATCTAGTTTTATCATTACATTATGTCCTCTAGTTTTAGTTCCTATTTATTTAATCATTTCTTTGGCCAAGCATATGTTTTCCATAATCAATCTATTTTTCATAAAACCTGTTTGTTCTTTTGAAATAATTTTTCGTAAGAGATTTGCCAACCTATTTTGCAAGATTTTGGCCAAAATTTTATAAATAGAATTGCAAAGACTAATTGGTATAAAATCTCCCCCCTTCTGGGGGTTATCTATCTTTGGAATGAGGACTATATGAAAACTACCCCAATTCCTTCCTATTTCAGCCCCGCAAAAATACAGTGAATGGCTTTCATTTAATCTTTTTTTATTATATTCCAGCAAACCTGAAAAAAACAACTATTCCATCCATTTGGGCCTGTTGCACTATCTTTATTCATACTAAATACAATTGATTTAATCTCATCTTCTTCAGGAAATTTGGTTACATATTATTATCCTCAAAAATGATTTTATTTTCTATACTTTGTAAAAGAGTATTTCCTTTATGACTACTTTCCTCACATAGCTATTTTTCGAAGAGATTCGCAAAGTATTCTTGTATATCTATTTCTTTTTCAACCCATTCTTCTTTATCATTTTTTATACATTTTATTCTTTGTTTTAGAGTTTTTATTTTCACAACTCTTTGAAAAAATTGTGTTTTTATCACCTTCCTTCAGCCAATTTATTTTTAGCTTTTTGTTTCCAATATGTTTCTTCCATTAATAATTTTAGTTTTAATTCAGCTTGAGCTTTACTTAAGGAACTTCTATTCTTTGTATTTTGTTTTGTTTCAAATTCTATTTCCCTTTTTGTAACTAGATCTTCTGCTTCTTTAATATTTCTATTAATGTTACCAAATGTTTCTCTATTCCACTTTTTTAAATCAAATTTTAATTTTTCAGCTTAGAATTTAGAGATTGTATCGGGTTACCTGTAATCTCTTTATTCCAAGACTCTCTAATTATGTCCAAAAAATTCTGGTGTAAACACCAGGTGTTCTAAAATTTGAATGAGCCCCCTAAGTAAGATAAATTTTTAACTGTGATTAGAAGAGGACTATGATCCGAGCATGTTCTATTTAAATGCTTCACTTGGGTCAAGCCGACATGCTCTTGCCATTTGAAGTTAAATAGAACCCTATCTTGTCTAGCCCATATAGTGCCCTTATTTTTCCAATTGTTACACCATGTAAATCTTGAACCTAGAAAATTAGCTTCCATTAAATTAGCTTTATCTATAATCTCATTAAATTGAGAGGAGGCTCTCAAGTTAGGAGGCCTTCCTCCTTTCTTTTCCTTAGAATTCCTTACTATATTAAAATCTCCTCCTATTATCCAAGGCTTATTTTCTATCGCTAAACTTTGCATCTCCTCCCACAATTTTTTCCTTTCATCTTTTTTGTATTTAGCATATACTACTGTTATTATTTATTTTTCCTCTTGACTTAAACTAAAATTTATTAATTGATCTGTTTCTTTTAAAATTTTTATGTTTAGTTTATTTTTCCACAATATCCAAATTTTGCCATTATCATTTGTGTACCCCTTATCAAAACCAAAGATACTTTTATATACGCTTAGTTGATCTTTACCTACCATATGCTCGGTTAGTGTAATTAAAGAAATTTTATGCATATGTATCATTTTTTTAATTCTATTTTTTGAGGCGAGATTTGCAACCCCCCTTATATTCCAATAAATGAACTTATGCATGATTCGCGGATTTCGCTTGTGCTCTAGTAGTGCATTTGGTTTCATAAGTTTTATTTAAATATTTTTTCATGTTTCTTGGTTTTTTAGCGAGCTAATATCTCCTCCTCTCTCACCTTTACAATCCCTTCCCAATTGAATTCCCATGATTTTTATTTCTTCTATAGCCATTCTCTATTTCCCATTTGCTGCCTAAATTTTTCTAAGTTTATATCATCTTTTGTGCATTTGACCTTCTGCCCATTTTCTACATCATTAGTGCTGAGAAACGGAGAGCTTCTCACATCTATTCTTCTTCCGAAGAGTCTTCTAAAGCTACTGCCCAACCTGAGTTTTTTTCCCTTTTATTTTTCATTTTCAATCTAGTTCTTCTGTTTAGGTCTGCAATTTCATTCAGCATTTCTCTCATTTTCTTTTCTTCTCTAATCTTCATTGCTTTCTCTTCCTCATCATGCATGTTCTTGTATTCAATTAACATTAAATCCTTTGCCTCAATATTCTGAAAATCTGTTAAAGGTTCTGTTACATAATCTATTTGAGAAGGCTGAATCAGCTGATGTTTTGGTTGATCATGAACCATCTCTCTCCCCCTTCTAGCTTCCATTTTCTTTTCTTCCATTCTTTGCCTACCTTCTATTTTCCTCTTGTTGACTATACAGCTTTCTATGTTATGCCCCATTTTCATACAATAAGAGCAGTATGCAGGGAAGTGTTCTGGAATTACTTGTTGCCAGAAACCTCTCCCTTCCTTATCACCTACCCATATACGACCAGGAGAAGGTTTCTGCAAGTCTACCTCCACACAAATCTTGGCCACACTTGGTCTGGACAGTGTGGTCGTGGCTCCATCGAGAAGGATAGGAGAGCCAAGCAAACATGCAATATGATATAATGCATATTTGTCAACGAGATGAATCGGGAGCAGATGGAATAGGAACCATACCGGGGCCATGGAAGTTTCCTCTTTCGTGGAGAAATTGGGCGACCATTTGAAAATACGCATGGGATAACCCATGATGTACCAGACCCGTTTAAGCCATGGATGATTAAAATCGTCTTCAGAGTATAGTTGCACCAAAACGTGCTTCTCATCGATGAGGCCGATTTTAATCAGCATCTTTAACTTCAATGAATCAAAGAAGGCACGAATGTCGTCAATGTGCGGACGACCATGTGAAAAATTACCCACCAGAGTGTGTTTATGGGGTTCAATCATCTTCTGCAACTCCTCGGGTGAGAAGAGAATTGAGGGTTCCTCGATGGTTTTTGCTTGAATGTCCAAGGAAGATGACGGGAGGGGCACGGTTTTTTTTAATAAATGAAGAAAAGGATTTTTTTTTATTTTCTAAATAATTCATTTCCATCAAAATTAGCTCAAAAACAGCTTCTTTCTCCTCCAAATTTGTAGTTTCGCTCTCTAGAAAGCTTCGTTTCTCTCTCTCTAGAAAGTTGAGAGCATTTTTCAAAAAACCATTTTTTTCTTTTTCTTTCTTCTTCTTCTTTTTCTTTTTCTTCTTCTTTTTTTAAGGTTGTTTTTATTATTATAATTACCTTCTCTTTTGGCGGAGGAATACCATTTTTACTAACTACTTCTACCCTTAACCCTTTTACACCCATCTAACACCTTAAGCCCTATAATAAGGATAATTCAAATTAAAACTAGGCTTGATTATAAATTGAGCATAGGCCCTAATTTTACTAAAGATTCTGCCTTTTAGCTTTGGGCTTTTGTTTGGGCTTTACCCTAGTCTTTGAAATGAGATCCTCTTCCGTGGGCTTCTTAAAATCCAGCCTTATCCCATTCTCTTCGATCGCTTTGGTCATGCTTCTGCCCGTTCAAAATCCCTGCTCTCTTTACTCATGCGATACTCCTTGCCATGTCACAAGTTTCAACTTGCTCCTGCCCTCTTTCCCCTTTCTTTTCGAGCTTAGACATGCGAGTATACAGACCATGCTTATAGATGCATTACCATACAGACTCCCGCAAGATTAAATTCATTATAGACTCCCGAAAAACCGAGACACTCATTACAGGCGAGACACTTATTACCATACAGAATCATTACCCACTCCCCAAAACTAGACTCCATAAATGCTAACATACACAAATAGAAGGCATTATCCATTTGCTTCTCTTCTTCTTTTCACTTGGAGTTATTCCCCTAACAAACAGCTGCATAGACAAGCTAAGATACAACATATATAAACCATAACAGAAATACTTAGTGATTGACTCCACCATCTGCTTCTCCTCGTTTAAAGAGCTTTTATTTTAGCAATAAATAACTACACAAAGAAGTTAAAAACCAGCATATATAAACTATAAACCATATACCTTATTACCTTTTGGACTCCCCACAGGACCGAGGAGAACTTCCTTATCTGCAATGATTAGTTTAAATTAATAACATAGATTTCTTACTCTGTTATAATTGTTTATCCATTTGCTAACTTCCACCTGAAATGCCAGTCAAAGCAAAGCTACAAACAACATTTTAAGAAAAAGCAAACCTCTAATATTCTTCTTAAGTTTCGACCTTTAAACTTGGATTTTTTGAATCCTAATATACGGGAATTCAGCTTTATCTAGTTCTATTAAACCCTTTACTTTTTCAGGGATCTCATCCCCTTCAAATTTTTGCGCTCCTTTTTTCATTCCTTCCTCGGCTAATTTATCTGCCACCACATTAGCATCTCTATATATATGCTTAATCTCTCCTGTTAATTCACTTAAAATATTTTTAATATCTTCAATTTCTTTTTCAAATAGCCATAATTGTAGCTTGTTTTGCACAAGTTGAACCAGTATTTTCGAGTCAACTTGTACTTGAATATTTGAGTAATTATTTTCGTTGCAGATTCTTAAGCCATTATGCAGGGCGATTATCTCTGCATGTAAGGCAAATGAAGCAGTACTCGATAATGTAAAAGCTTTTAATACTTTGCCCTCCTCATTTCTTATAACTCATCCTCCACTTGCCTCCCCCATTTCCCTTTTAAAGCTTCCATCTGTATTAAGCATTAGGCTTCCTAGCGGGGGTTTGTTCCAGCTAACTTTTTTGATGACTGACATTTTTCTTGCTGATGTTGTTAAATTCCATGCTCTTCGTCTATCTTCATCCATACTCATTCTTCTCACTTTTATTGGATTACAAGCAGTAATAAAAGCAATTTCTTTTTTAATTTCTTCTAATATATCTTTAACTTTCATTTCTAGGTTTTCAGACCTACTTCTATTTCTAGCTTTGCATAAGCACCAACCCGCTATATGAGGAGTATAGTTTCTAAACCATTTTAATATCTTATTCTTTGTTTGCTTTTTTGACCAAATTTCTAGTCTCTCATTCAGAGACTTTTTACTATTTTTAATTTCTGCTTCAGTCTCTAATATGTGCCATAATTCAACTGCAATCTTGCCTGTAGAGAATAGGTGATCTGTGCATTCTATCTCTAGATGGCAGCATTCACATCTAGATGCTAATTTTATGCCTTTTTTCTGAATATTTTCATCTACTGGAGTTATATTGGAGATAATTTTCCACATAAACACATTTAGTTTTTGTGGCAAGTCTTTTATCCAGATTTCCTTAAAATGTACGGATCTACTATTTCTAATCAGGTCTTTGGCTCTTTTTAATGTTAACTTTCCTTGAGGATTCAACGACCATTTCCACCCACTTTTTGTTGAAATAATGTACTTTTCTACTATATTTTGTTGTTTCCGCATCAATTTCTAGTTTTTGGTAGCTTTTTTGGAATCTCTAGATGCATTGTTTCCTAACCCGTATTTGGCTTTCACATATAGCGCCCAGATACTTTCATTTTGCCTTAGCATCTACCAGTTTTTGTATGCCCAAGCTTTGGCTATATCATTTAGACTTGTAAAGCCTAGACCTACCTCCTCTTTAGGGTAGCATAAATCCTTCCATTTTTTCCAGTGTAATTTATTCTTCCCTTCTTTTTTCTCCCATAAAAAATTAGCCATTTCTCTTTCCAATTTATTTGTGATACTCTTTGGTGGTTGTGTCATCATTAAGATATGTGCTAATGATCCATGTAACACATGAGTTATTAACGTAATTCTTCTTGCCATATTTTATAAATCCTCTTTCCAACCGGCTATTTTTTTCTAATCTTTTCTAATAAGAAGGATAGATGATCCTCCTTCATTCTTCCTTCATAAATCGGACATCCCAAGTACATTATAACTCCTTTACTATTCACAAAGCCGTGATTCCTTTAATCCTTTGCGCTAATTTTTCTGATGCTCTTGCTGCTATCATGAATTGACATTTATTCTTATTTAGCATTTGACCTGTTTCTTCTTTTAGCAAATGCAGTAGCCCCATCAGATTATTCATTGATCTGCTACTGGCATTTGTAAATATAATTACATCGTCCGCGTAAGCCAAGCAGCATACCAATGGAGTATTTCTAGGTTGTTTATAAGCTAAAATACTACCATTTCTAACTTATTCCTTCAAATTTATTATGAAGATTTCTAGGTATATATTGAACAAAAAGGGCAATAATGGATCCCCTGCCTGAGACCTCTGGATGGTTTAAATTCTTCCCTTGATTGGCCATTTATCAACATTCTAACCCAGGCACTAGATATACATCTATATATAAGATCTATCCAAATTTCTGAGAAAACTCATTCTTCTCGTTAGATAACACAAAATATTCCATTCAACTTTATCAAATGCTTTTGACAAGTCTAATTTCATTATTACATTATGTCCTCTAATCTTGGCTCATAATTCTTTTATCATTTCTGATGTAAGATTAACATTTTCTAACATTAATCTATTTTTAATAAAGCCTGCTTGTTCAGGGGAGATTATTTTGGGAAGAATCTTGCTCAATCTATTTTGTAATACTTTAGCTAATATTTTATAGATGGTATTGCATAAACTAATTGGTCTGAAGTCCTCTCCTTTCTGTGGATTTTCTTTATTGGGTATTAATACTATATATGAACTTGCCCATGATTTTGAAATTTCCGCCCCTGCAAATACCCAGACTATGGCCGTGATGACTTCTTTATTTATTATGCTCCAGCATCTCTGAAAGAACCCATTATTCCAGCCATCTGGACCAGCCGAGCTATCTTTGTTGGCATTAAATATTGCCTCTTTCACTTCTTCTCCTGTGGGCAATTCTGATAACATTTTATTATCTTCTTTTGTAACCTTACTTTTAATATTTGCCATTAATGTTTGATTCCTATCTGTATTTGGCCCACATAGGTGACTTTTAAAAAGACTTTCTAATTCATTTCTTATATATTCATTCTTTTCTATCCACTCTCCATTAGCTCTTTTGATACCTTTTATGCCTAATCTTTGATTTTTAACCTTTGCCATTATGTTAAAAAACTTTGTGTTTTTATCTCCATCTTTCAACCATTTTATTTTAGCTTTTTGTTTACATAATACTTCTTCCATAGGCATTTTAAGACTTAATTCAGCTTTAGCTTTACTCACTTCTATATGGTTATAATATCTTGTTTATTTCATAATCTATTTCTAGGGCTGATACTTTCTGTTCTATTTCTTGAATATTTTTAATATATTACCAAAAACTTCTTTATTCCACTTATTAAGGGCCTGACGCAATGCACGGAGTTTTTGCCCCAGTATTTGCATGGGATTTCCCAATGACGGTTTCCCTCATGTATCATTAACTATGACCTCAAAGTCTTTATGCATACCCCATATGTTTTGAAAAGTAAACTACTAAACAAATAATCATTAACATGACATCAATCCGAACAGCATGTTGTTACCATGTTGTCCATCTTTGCCTCTGTTCTCTTAATCTTATATCTGCAAAAATAAGAAGAAAGCCTACATTCCTAACATTTATCTTCCCTATCCCCAATCTGTCCCATTTTATAGAATACTTTTAGTACAATAAAACCTTCATAACCATTATGTATTAGTGGGAATCTCCCCTCAGGGCCGGGTAGATTCTTTAACAAGCTAGATCATTATTTGAAATGGTTAGTAAGACAAAAGCAAGCAAAGTAAAGGTGAAAATAAATCTCCATGGTTTTGCTCTAATCCTCCTAATGTAATTAGTTCTTTACTATCTAAATTTATTATACCATTCTATTTTTTTTGGTAAAAACCTTCCTTAAATTCTTGATTACCTATCTTTTTTACCCTCTTTGGCTAAACCGTCAGCTAATGCATTTACTTCTCTAAAAATATGTTTTGTTATAGTCTAATGATTTTAATTCCTGCTGTATTTCTTCTATTTCCTCATCATATCTCCATATTGTATCTTTTTTATTAATTAAGTTTACTAGTATTTTTGAATCTATTTGAATATCTATATTTTAATGTTTACTTTTTTGCATAATATTATACCTTCTCTTAATGCTAAAATCTCAGCATGAAGAGCTAATGAAGCTGAAATCTTTCTAGTAAAAGCTAATATTAGCTTTCCTTCCAAGTCTCTGAATGCTCCCCCTCCTCCCGCTGCTCCTATGTCTCTATTAAAGCTACCATCTGTGTTTAATGCTAGTCTTCCTTTCGGTGATTTTTCCCATTTTATACCCATGAATTTAAATTGTTTTGGTTGTTTCTTTTTTAGCTTCCAGTGATTTATAATGTCTCTATCTAAGCTCTTATCCTGTGAATCTATAAAATAAATTTCTGAAATTTTACGTGTTTCCTCCTTTATCTCCTTCCAGATTTCCTCTATAATCATATTTCTACATTCATATCTACTATAGTTTCTTGCCTTCCAAATGCACCAAATAGCTATTAGCGGGACATTATTTTTAATCCAATTCTGAGCAAGGCTTGACACTTTTTGTTTAAGCCATTTTTGAAGTCTACATTTTAGGTTAATATGTTCATATATGTAATTCTATTCCTAATTTCTTCCATATTTCAGCTGCAACTTTACCTTTTGAAAATAGGTGATCTAGTGTCTCCATCTCAGATGCACAACACTCACATCTGAATACTAGCTGAACACCTTTATTTTTTTAATGTGTATCTGTTGGAAGTATGTTGGACAAGACTTTCCACATAAAAGTTTTAATTTTTTGTGGATTGTCATTTTTCCAAGCCCATTTAAATAATGTATGTTCTTCTTGCTTATTTCTAATTATGTTTTTAACTGATTTAAGCAAAAAAATTCCATCTTGTGTTAATGTCCATTTTCATCCTTTATTAGTGAGTTTAGAGTAGTTCTCAACTATCTCTCTTTGTTTGAGCATTTGTGTCCAGACCTGTGAGCTTTTACTTTTGTTTTTTTCATTGTTAGTATCATCTTTTAAACAATACTTTGCTCTCATAAATTTAGACCATACGGTATTATTTTCTTTTAGTCTCCACCATCTCTTACTAGCCC
>JAREIK010001681.1:0-36204 GCA_029783825.1 Sapria himalayana
GAAGATAGCCAGATAGCCAGATAGATAGATAGATAATTAGAGGTGTCAAACGGGCCTGTGCCGTGCCCGCACGGCACGGTAGCACGTCTGGGCACGTGAAAACGGGCGTGCCGTGCTGGGCCGGCCCGTTGGACACCTCTAGATAGAATGGAAGATAGATATAATGATAGATAAATAGATAGACTGTTAGATTGATTGTTCGATTGATAGATAAATAGTTAGATAGTTAGTAAAATAGATATATAGAAATAAAAATTAGACATAAAGAAAAATAGACAGAAAAATATGCAAATAGATAGAGAAATAAGTAGATAGATAGATAGACAGATATATATATATATATAATATATAGAAATATATATATTGACTAATAGACTGATGGACTAAAACAAAATTAGATAGTTAGAAAGATATACAGTTAGAAAGATATATAGTTTGACAATTACAAAGATATAAAATTAGGTAATTAGAGATTTAAACAAAAAGACAAATAGATAAATACACAGAAAAATACATAGATTGATTGATTGATTGACATATATGCAACAGATAGATAGATACATAGATAGATAGATGGATGGATAGATAGATAAAAAGATAGATAGGTAGATAGACAAATAGAAAATAGATTTTTAGATAGATATATAGATATGTAAATATAGACAGATAGAAAGATAGAAAAATAGTTAGATAAAAGATTGATAGATATACTATTATGTAGATAGTCAAATATATCACTACAAAAAAATCCCAAATAACTTGGAAATATTCACTAGCTAAATAGGAGTTCGCTGTTGCTAAAATAAAATAACGATGGATTAATGACCAAAGTTTTCCAAAATTAATGTGCTCATCACAAAAAATTAATGTTCGAAATATTCCTTATCAAAAAATTTTTGACGGCGTAAAATTCCCTAGCTAAATTTATTTTTTCCCTTGCTAATTTTGATCGTATTTTAGATTTACAGAAAAGTCCCTAGCAAAATTAGCGAGGGAAAAATCCATAGCTATTTACATTCCAAAATTATTTTTACTATTTTATTTTTTTACAAAAAAATTGATTACATATTTTTATGTTTTATATTAAATTAAATAAAAACATAAACTATAAACCATAATTTATAATTAACAAAATATAAAAGCAATTAATAAATTTTTTTGATACTATATATTACATTGTAAAACAAAACATAACAAAATTTTATTATATCTTCATCAATACATCTAATGACATTGCATAAAGTATAATCTATTCATGAAATTGATGTTCCTTTCTCTCCCCTAGTTCCTTGGTCACCAATGAAGAAATCATAGCCATATTTCTGTATCACACCTTCCTAAGATAAAAAACATAAACAAAAAATAATGACCCACCTCAAGTCTCAACCTTGATAATTTATTGCTGAAGAATGAAAATGATCCACCTCGGCATGAACATGAACCATCGTATTGAACATGAAGGCTTCGAAAATGAAGGAGCCCCAATTGGAGTGATCATCAACTTCTACTAGCAGAATCCTTCTTTTAATTATTGTTTTATTTAAAGAAACAAATGCAAAACAAGACTATTGTTTTCCACTTTAATAAGAAGCACATGCAAAGCATGCATGAAAAGCAAGAGTACACACTCATATTTTAAAATTATTAGAAATGATAATTTTAATATGAACTATACATTTTCTAGATCCTCAAACCTCTGAACATAGCTTTCTACCATTATCCCAACAAATCAAACCAAAAATGGATGTAGTGAGACCAAAGTGAAGTGGAAATCTTACCCAAATAAGATTCTAGATCAGGTTAGGTCATTAGGAGTAACCCTAAATTTTTATTGGTGTCCATTATATAACACATCTTCAACATGTATAACTATATGCTTCAGAAACTTAATATCTATTCATATCATTCATCTCATTCATACATGTTTTTTTGGATATTGTATAAATCTTTATCATTTTCCCAAATATCTTAGGAACTTAAAATTAATTTTTTCAACCATAAATGTATTTTTATTGTATTTTTATAAGTTTGTATTAATAATTAAGCTTTAATATGTTTAGGGTTTGTAGTTTTGTTTCAGTTAATATCATTTAACTAAATTTGATTTCTAATAAAAGGTTCATTTGTTAAAATTTATGTGTAAATTTCAAAATAAATAACAATATGTATGTGAAATAAATATTATAAAAAAATTTTAAAATATATTTGTTATGTAGTTTCATTTTACAAAGATAAAACTTTAAAAATAAAATTTATTTACAAAATAAAAATTGCACCTCATAATATGCAATATGTTATATTTATTATAAATAAACAATGTTTGAAATGATCTATTAATTACAAAAAAAAATTGTCATGTATTCAATTTGAAAAAAAAATTAAAAATAATTATTTAAAAAAACAAATTCATATATTTATTGGTCATTTATATATTTTTAATAAAAAAATCTATCTAATATCTTTTCATCAACTCTTCTATCTTCTTTTTCTAGTCTTTATAAGCTATTTTTAATTTTGATTATATGTGCATTTCTTATCTAATATATCTAGTTCAAATAATAGTAAAATTTATCAAATCAATCTTTGCCTGACAACTTTATTTTCTATGAGATATTTGATTATAGAATAGTTAGTATATACTATGACTTTGGTTCCCACTAAATATGATATTAACTTTCCAAAAGAAAAGGTTGTTGATACAAATTATTTCTCTATAGTGGTGTAATTCAATTGGGTATTTGAGGGCGTGTTGTTATCATTGTATATGATAACTATTTATAAATTTTGTATAACTATATAAAACTCTTCATTATTATATTTAACTATATTTGTAACTATGTAAACTATTTTTATAACTATATTAATAACTATATTAATAATTAAATATAACTATTTTTTAATTTTATAATATTATATAATTATTGTGTAATTCTATACAACTATATTTTTAAGAAAATATTCATATGATAATAATATATAACTATATATAATTGTAGTTTACTAAATTTATAGCTATAAAATGTTATATATAACTATATCTTAACTACATACATATTTATAACTATAATGTATTACTATATATAAATATTTGTATAACCCATGTATACTCTATATAATTAAATATAACTATATTGTGTATCTATTTATACATGTTTGTATTCATATAATTAATATATATATATATATTTTTATAACTTTGGTATATATTTATGTATAACTACTTTTAAACTACTTGTACATAAATATTTATGTATATATTTAAGTGAAAAGAAATGATGTTGATTTCACAAAGCTATTTAGTAGGCTATTGCCAACAGGAGATGTGGATTTTGATAGAAGGTCTTGATGCTGGTGGTAAGACACCATTCTGTATAAGTTGAAGCTTGGTGAAATTGTCACACACAATTTCTACTATTGTCTCCAATGTTGACAACTATTGAAATACAAAAACATCATTTTCACTATGTTGGATGTTGGTGGTCAAGACAAGATTCACCATTTCTGTAGGGATTACTTCCAGAATACCCAATTTCTGATATTTGTGGTGGACAAAAATGATATAAATTGTGTTATTGAAGCTAGAGATAAGTTGTATAGGTTGTTAAACGAGGAAAAGTTTTGTGATGTAGTTTTGCTAGTGTTTGCCAATAGCAAGATCTTCCCAATGCTATGAATGCAACTGAAATTACTGACACGCTAGGACTTCACTCTCTTCGCCAATGCCATGGTACATATAGAGCACCTGTGCTACCTCTGGCGATGGCCTCTATGAGGCTCTTGATTGGCTTTCCACTTACATTGCCAACAAGTCATAAATAATTTTAGCAGGATGAGACAAACTTTGTTGACATATCTGGATGTGGATCTAATCTTTGCCTACTTTGTCTGAGTTTTGTTCGGTTTTGTGGATGACATCATCTAGTTTAGGGGGATTCAAATTATATTTATATTTATATTTATATATTACACGCCTTAAATACAAGACCTCATTTACTTGCACAGATCTAATGTAAGCCGAGCTTGTTTGTTTTCTGTTTTGTGTCTTTTTGCCATTGGATCCCAAAGGTATAAGAACATATAACTATAAATAATTGTTTTTGACTATATGTATAACTATAAAATATTATACATAACTAAAATTAAAAAATATAATCAACAACATATATTTAATATACATTTTTATATATTAGTATATAAAAATATATTTTACCATATATATACTTATAGATAACTATATGTATACATATATAAAATTATAATAAAAAATATATATAGCTACATGTATAAATATAACTATATGTGTAACTATATGTATAACCACATATAACTATGTGTATAATTACATGTGTAACAACATACAACATTATTTTAACTATATGTGTATAACTATATATAAATATTTGTATAACTATATATAAATATTTGTATAATATATAACACTATATAATTAAATACAACTATATTTGTAACTTTGTATACATATATGTAAATTTATATATTTATTTATAACTTTATATATTTATGTATAACTATATAAAAATATTATAGTTATATATACTATATGTATAATAACATATAACTATAAATAATTATATCTTATTATATGTATAACTATAAAAGCTTTATAAATAATTTAAATATATAATTTACAACTTATATTTAATATACATTGCATATATTAGTATATAAAAATGTATTTAATTATATCTATACCTATACATAACTATATGTATACTTATATAAAATTATAAGAAAAAAAAAATATACCTACAATTATAAATATAAGCATAACTATAAGCATAACTATATGTATAACCACATGTAACTATAATTATAATTACATGTATAACAACATACAACATTATGTTTAACTCTATGTGTATAAATATATAAAATATTTGTATAACTATATAACACTCTATATATTAAATATAACTATATTTGTAACTATCTATACATATATGTAAATATATATATTTGTTTATAACTTTGGATACATTTATGGATAACTACTTATAATTACTTGGAGCTATGGATTAATACAAAACAGCCTCAGAAATCAGGTATGATTTGGATGATAGCTATCATAAACTACTTTATTTTTCCTTATAAAACTAATGAATGCTGATAAAATATTCATAAAATTTGAAACTTGTAATCATATCACAATGTTCCTATAATAATGAGAGTAATATAAGCACCAATTTGTTTAACAATTTACATCCTTAGTTCATTGGGTACACTCTGGGAAAGCTACATGCGTTGGTATTGAAATCATACAAATATCATGAGTTTGCTGCTACTCAAAATGGGGTATTGGAGCTATGGATCAAAGCAATCCTATCTCAAAAATAAAGTATGATTGTTATGATAGCCATCACATACTGCTTTCTTTTTTCCTTATTAAACTAATGAATGGTGAAAAAATGTTCATAAAATTTGAAACCTGTAATCATATTAAGTTCTCTATTATGTTTCTTTCATGGATGCTTTATGAACTTTTCTAGACTATTATACATTTCTATTTAATATTACTTATCATCTAGTTTGTGCTTTGCTTATTCACTTGATATCTACATGAAAACCTCCATTGAGTAGCCAAGTAATTTTACACGTGGAACTTGATTGAGTATATATGTACATGTATGCTATAGTGTATATTTACATATATTATATGTACATATACATATATACTGGTATTTATGTATAAGTATTTACTTGTATATATGTACATACTTGTACATATATACACTGTAGTGTAAATGTACATACATGTACATATATACAATAGTGTATATGTATACACGTATATATGTACATATACACTATAGTGGCTATGTACATTTACTAAGTATATATGTACATATAAATACTTGTACTTATATACCAGTATATATGTACATATACATATATACCAGTATATAATCTATCATATTTATCATTGTGAATATTATTTTACATAGGAAAATCAAATTACAACAAATATTATTGAAAATTTGTTATGATAGAAAGATTAAGATAATACATAAATGAGCCTTTAAAATCAAATTCATACATTACAACAAAATACATATGATGATGTATATGATAAATTTAAAGTTGTATAGATCATAACGGTTAGATTGAAAAGATGTTATAATTTTTATCATTTTATGACTTAATGATTTGTAATATTTTTTTTGTTTTAGTTTTATTTTGAAAGATAATGTTACCATATTTTATTTTAATAAGTATTAATTATAATTTTAAATTAAATAATTTTTTAATATTTTTTTAATTCATAATTTTAAATTTTTTATATACTAGGTTTGAATGTATATATTTTGTATTTACATTATGTATACATGTATCTACACAATAATTTCTATCTATATACAATGTGTATATGTATATATTCAATATGAGTGTATATACACATTGTATGTACATTCTATATACATTATATATATTTTTTGTATATTGTAATACACAATAATTATATTATGTGTATATATAGACACACATATCAATTAACACATCTATGTTATGTATGAAATATTGATATAATGCTACCATCATCCACAGCACTTGCCGCTTGCACACACTATCCAGGGGACATGTCCCATAGGAGACCAGGGTCTAGAGCCTGGGCCCTTGTGAAGTGGACCAGGTGCCATGGACAGGCCCTGACGAGGGCATGGCTGGCTTTCCTTGTTTAGACCCAGGCTATTCTAGGTTTGGCACGTGACAGGCCAAGCAATAGCCATTCTCATCACAAGTGTTGGCAAAGATTTTAATGAGAACTATCTGAACTAACTTAATTTCTTTTTTCTATGAAGTTTGAGGTGATGAATATATATAATATTCATTATATATATTGCACAATTTTAATTTATGTATTTCTTGTTTCACTTGTATATAGTCTATGTAGTGTAGTACTTATATTGATGGCATGCTCCAAACACTTTTACTTTTGTTCTTTAAAAAAACATTAGGTGTCGTAGGGCAGTCTCCAACATGTTAGCTTAAATAATGGAGGTGGCGGCGGCATTATCGCTTTTATTTCCCCCGCTTTAATATCATGTTCAATAATATAGATACATGCATTTGGGTGCCTCATTCCTAATGCAACCATACCTATAAAAAAAGTGACCAAGTACAAAGCCACATAAAAGAAGTAATACATGATGAAAATTTATCTTTGAGAGCATGTTAGATTTATAAGATATAAAGCATGTTATTATTGAATCAGCATCAATGTCATTGGAGATTGTATTATTTTGTTTTGGCACGTGTTGTTTTTTTGTTTTGTTTTGGAAAATAAAAATTCTATTTTTCTAGGCATGTACTGTTCTGATTTTCACTGGGTGACTTTTTTTATTTTCTATTTGTCAATTAGTTTTCGTAAAGTCTAAAGCCTATGCAATTTGTTAATTATACTAGGTTTCTACTTACAATGCAGAGTTGGATGTTCTGGCAGTCCAATACTAGGCCTTAATGTTCTATCTCTTATGGTGTGTTGATCGTTATTTTCAGTCATATGGTGCATGACATGCATATATGTACAAATATCGAGTATATAAGTATGAATATACTTGGTATGTACATAAGTATATACTGAGTATATATGTAGGTATATAATGAGTATGTACATAAGTGGGTGCATATATTTATATGTAGGCATGTATATATTGTCATATATATACACCCATTCACACACACACACACACACACACACACACACACACACGTGCATTTGAATATATATTTGCTCGGGCTGGTCTGGTCATCATCATGCATTACTTACCGATCCAGGTCATAAAAGTCATGAATATCATACCTTTCCCAAACTGTTGAATGAAGATATTTCTTATCTAGGCCAGCCAGGCAGCCATAGGTTGGTCTTAAATCTTTTAGTAATTGTGTAGAAATGTAATTATCACATGGTAAAAAGCGTATGTATGTGGATATAAGTTTTTTTGTTGTAGGCACCACAATGATTGGTTATAATTGTACCATGTCTTAGGATGATGATAATGATGCTCATGTAGTATTGTGTAAGTTTAATACATCTCACAAAACTATATCCAATTGGAAGGAAAGATGTATCATTACCTTATTTTTATAGGCCACGAGTGCCAAGAGGAATATCAGGTCTTGTTTAGGGAGAAGTAGCTCGCTGCCACGTCAAAAATTCACTCAATCTCAAAACGAGGGGTTGGTAGGGAAGTTCATCAGTCGAGCATCATCGCCATTCCTACTTTTATTATCTGTGGTAGCTAGCGGGAGTAGTTGTTGTGGCAGTGGCAGTAGCTGCTACGGCCATAGCTACTACAATAGTAGCACCAATAGTGGCAGTAGCAGCAACAGCAATAGCAGGAGCAGCAATAGTGGTGCTGGTAGAAGTCAGCAGCGGCGACGGCTGCAGCTGGGGCAGTGGAGCCAACAATGGCAGCAATGGCAGTAGCAGGGGTAGTGGTAGTAGCAGCAACAGGAGCAGTAGTAGCAGCTGTGACGGCAGTAGCAATAGCAGCAGCAAATGAGGTATATACGTACGTATATAGACACATATATTAATGTAGTATTTGTACATATAATACTACAGCATTATATGTACATATATACTGAGTATATACGTACTCAATATATATGTACATATAACACTGTAGTAATATATGATAATATACACTACAGTATATATGAACATATATACTACCATATTATATATTTATCAAAACATAAATGTTTTTATTTGTTTTTTTTTTGATTTTATTTACTTATATAAATTTCGTACTGATATGGTACCTCATTGTTCTCCATATGAAGTTTGTATAAGTGAGAGATTTTTTTACAAGGCATGATGCACCGTGACTTGGACAACTTTGTAACAGCCGAAAGATGGTGATCCGAGGAGTTGAGGATGAGAAAGCAATATCAATGCACAGATAGATTATACTTTATGCACTATCGATAGATACATTGATGAATAAGATGTAATAAAATTTTGTTATGTCATTGTTTTAAATATGCAAGACAAGGATTACTTAGATTATTGTTATTCAAAATTATTATTCTAATAATCTATTCATCATTTTGTGTTGCACATTAGCATGGTGGAGTGCTCATTTTTTCTATGTTCAAGATTCCAATTTATTTGTTCATGGTTACTGCTACAAATGATCAGTCTCAATTTCATCTGCTAGTTCTTTTGTTAGCTTGTCAACTCAGTCATGGCGGTGCAGAGCAACCCCCTTATAAGCCTTGGGACTAATAGAGAGTTCTGGTAACGAGGAGGCAAAATGTGAACTTTGATGCCCCAAGCCTGGCTCGTGGCTTGTCTTCAAGGTTTTTCTCTATGATTTTTAAGACAAATTTTCCAAAATTTAAATAATCTTCGTATTTCTTATTTATGTTGATAGCGAAGTTTTGTTCCACCTTTGTAAAGTATAAATGGGATAATATTAATTTGTTGTTGTTTTGTGTCATTTGAAACTATGTGATTATATATATGTACATATAATACTACAGTACATACATACATATATACTGTAGTTATAGAAACTTTTAAAAAATATAATTAATACAAATTTTGAAAATTTTGAAATATAATAAAAATATAAATTTTTTCATTAAAGTTAAAAAAATAAATTAATATTTAAAAATAAAAACATATATGTTTGCCCCTACTAAAATTTATAAGAATTAAACAATTGAGTAAAATTTTTTCTATTAACTTTTAACATTCGGTCTCTATTAAAATTATTAATATACCTTTTTTTATTTATCTTATTTCTTTAAGTAATTTTTTGAATTTTAAAAATTATAAATAATATCAAATAATATGAAATTTTATGCCTTTAAAATTATTACATATTATCTTCATAAAAATTAATATGATGAATTCTGAAAAATATATAACCATAAAATATAAATTTTTATATATTTTTTAACATTAAATGTATTTTATAACTCTTAGGAGAGTGGATAGAAGACAAATCATCTTTTCATGTATAACTTATTATATCAAGTTTGTTAATTTTATAAGCTATTAGATATTTTTTTTATAAGGCTAAACATATATATATATATATATTAAATTGTTTATATATTTATTGTTTAATTAATATTATAATAAAAAATTGTAAGGTGTATATTTTTTATTTGTACCTTGCCACAGACACATTAATTTAGTTGAAAAAATTTTGATAGTAAAGAAAATAAATGAGTCTTTTTGTATTATATATATATATATATTATATTATTTATTTAATGTTTTTATAATTATAAATATAAATATTTTGGAAATACATATAATTTATTATTTAATGTTTATTTTGTTGAGGCTAAGTCCTCCATGTTTCTCCTGACATTTTCGAAGAATAAGCGATACAATTACTCCACAGTCCTCCATTCTTCTATCGACACCGACGCAACATAATCATATTCGAATTAAGCGATAATTTGTTATTGATTTGAGATACGTTTTCTACACTAATTCTTCATCGATTATCTTAACGCGTATTGATTCTTTTAATTTTTTTTCTGAGATTCTTCTTCTTTAATCGTATACATTAATTTAATAATACTTATTGTGATACATACTAATTATTGTGATACATACATAATCATAATCATATGTATTAAAATTTTTTTAATACATATTTTGTTAATTTAAGTATACTTTTTTTTAAATACATATTCTATTAATTTAATTATGATTGGATTGCTTATATAAATTTAATCATATATTACACAAAATGGGTGTTTTGTGTTGGGTAGTGTGTATATAACACATAAATATATAAGTGTAATTTATTATATTTATAACTATAAAAATAGTTTACATAAACATAACTATATATAAATATAACTATATATAAATATAACTATATATATATATATATATATCATAATTTTATATATGATACATTCAATATACATGTGTATTTTAGATATAATTAGTATTATACATATAACTATAATTAGTATTACACAAATAAAGATATATTGACTTTATGATAGGATTTTAATAATGTATATTTGAAATTTGTAAGTCATCATTATGAAATACACATCTAATAAATTTGCATTATGAAAATATTATTATTCCATAATGCCTTGCCTACCCAATATGTATAATTAAATTAATATTTGTAAACTATATTTTATACATGACTTTATGTATAGGGAAAATCCACACACTCTTATAAAAATATAAGAGTGTTTTAATATCTGTAAATTTAAAGTATAGTCACATTAATATATGTTAATGTCAAATTAATATCTATAAATATTTATTGATCGGTTTTCAATTAGTTCAAATAAAAATGTAATAGGCTTTATGTATACTTATAGTAATTTACAAGACATTTAAATACATGTATATATTCGACTATATTTTAATTACTATGTTTAAGTAAATGCCACATAGGCTCCCTTATAAATACCCTAGCATTGATTATCAATATAATTCATACTAGATTAAAATATATAAGATATCTAGCTCATCTGACATACATTATTTCCTACATGAATTGATGGTGATGACTTTTTGTTGCGTTTGAGAAGTTCCACCTATATGGATGAGTAGCTCTCACATATTTTATCACCTCTATAGCCATTAACTCATAAATTGTATACCCATGGACTTGATACTATTTGCTTATTATAAGCTAACCATAGAATTGTTTACTTGAGTAAACACTAGAAACTATTTACTTATTGTAAGCTTAGATAATGAAGAAACTTTGATAATTAATCCAAATAATCAATATCTATGAAATGATAATCCAGATTCATAGAGTTAACTTTATTACTTGTTAAACTCATATGCTTGTGATACATTTTACCATGCTATAAAATAACTAACACTTGAATTGATTTTTGTAGTGTCTTGTATTTCTATATTTTCAATACTTAATGGTCTTTGAGCTATTATAATTACAATGATTCTTAGATTTAGACCTCTTGTTTTTTATTTGCTTTGACATTTTCTCTTGGTTGAATTTCTTTCAATTAACTTTGTATATAATTCTAAAGAGGTTGATGTTTCACTTGTCTATCTCTGTTGAATATCCTTGCTGAGAATTAGATCTTGAACATCATCAAATTTCAACTTATTCGTTCTTGATGAACTATGATCAACTATAATTGTAATATGATAATTTTTGATAGAGAACACAGAAGTATCAATGCACATACTTCATCATTGACTTCAAATGATAAACAAATTTAATTGGGTTGCGATTGTGTTGACTTTATTGAGTTGTTGGGGCACTGATGTGCTTTTTGTCAACTTCATATTGAAAAAACACCTCATAATGTGTACTTTTTTAGCATCAATTAGTTTTTCGTATAGTAGCAAGAGCCATCGTAAGCCTTTCTATGCTCTTCTCATTTTTTATAATGAAAGTAAGTTTGTAAGATATCATATTTCAGATGAATTCAAGTGCTAGTATGTGCTCTTCTTTTTTCATAGATTCTATCATCTTCCTTAGAAGGGGTTGAGATAAATTTTTCTAGTATATATAATCTTCCATCTATATTTTCAAAAATGCAAATTTCGTTCTATAAGATTTTTTTTATTTTCACTTTTCCTTCAAATGCAATCATTAATGTCTACAAAATATAAATTCTTCTAGAAAATTCTTGCAAAACACTGTGTATGAAAATTGTGAACACCTCTTTTAACATGCTGATATTGTCTACAAAATTTGTACTATTTATAAAATTCATTATTATCATCAATAGTAACTTCACCCAATGGTGCATCATAATGCACAACCTAAACATCCAATATCAATTGTTGATAATAACTTGATTTCCTATTTTTTAGATAGACATTTAGATAAACTGACAAATATAAAGGTAAACAGATAGAATGAGTGATAGATAGATAGATATATATATATATATATATATATATATATATATATATAGAAAGATTGACAAATAGGACTGATAAATAGAAAGACAGATAGTTTGAGAGAGAAAAATAGAAAGAAGATATATAAATTAATTGATAAATATAATAGTTAGATAGTTACATAGATATATATATTGACATATAAACATTTTGACATAAAATAGATAGATTATAGGATAAACAAATAGGAAAATATATAGAAAACTTATAGATAGATACATATATATACAAATAGACCGATAGATTGATTGATAGTTAGATTGAGAGATAGACTAATAGACTGATAAACTGATAGACTAATAGATTGATAGAGAGACGGATAGATATATAGAAAGACAAATATAGAGATATATAAATAAATAATTAGAAAGACAAATAGATCGATAGATATATAAATAGATAGGTAGAAAGCTATATAGATAGCTAGATAGTTAGATAGTTATAAAAATAGATTGATTGATTGATTTATAAACAGATAAATATATGGATATAAAGATAGATAGATAAACAAATAGATAGATAGATATATTATAGATATACAGATAGATAGATTAATTGATAGATTGATAGATAAATAGATAGATATAATGATAGATATAAAGATAGATAGATAGACATTTAGAAAGGTATATAGATAGAGAGATAAATAGCCAGATATATAGATAGATAGATTATTAACAGATAAATAGACAAATAGATATAAACATAGATAGATAGATAGACAGACAGACAGATAGATAGACAAATCAATAGATAGATTTATATATAGATTGATATGCAAATTTATTGACAGATTGATCGACAAATTGATAGAGAGATTGATAGATTATTTGATAGACAGATTGATAGACATAAAGATAGACATAATGATAGATAGATATATAAACAGACAAACAAATAGAAAGATAGATACATATATACAAAGATAAGATAGATACATATATACAAAGATAAGATAGATAGATAGATAGATAAACAGACATATTGATTGATTGATATATAGATAGAAAGATAGATATACAGATAGATAGACAGACAGATAGATAGATAGATATACAAAAAGAAAGATAGATAGATATATAGATAGGTAGTTAGATAAAAAATATATAGACAAATAGATAGATAGACATATAGTTAGATAGATAGATAGACACATAGATAGATAGATAGATAGATATATATATATATATATATAGATAATTGATTGATTGACATTTAGATATATAGAAAGACATATAGATAGATAGATAGATAGAGACAGGTAAAAAAATTGATAGATATATAGATAGAAAGATAAATAAATAGATAGATAGATATAGAGATAAATAGATAGTTACACATAAAGATAGATAGATAAATAGATATGTTGATAGATATAAGACAAATAGATAGATTGATAGATTGATAGATACATACACATATAGATAGAGAGATAGATTGATAGATAGATATATTGATTGATAGACAGATAGATAGATATATAGATAAGTAGATAAATAGATAGAGCGATAAATAGATAAATAGATTGATAGATATATTGATATGTAGATATATTGTGAAATAGATAGATATATAGATAAAAAGATTGACAGAATGATAGACATATAGATAGATAGATTAATAGACATTATAATAGATAGATTAAAAGATTGATTGATATAAATATTTATAGAAAGATTGATAGACAAATTGATAGTGAAAATGATAGAAAGATTGAAAGACAGATTAAATGACAGATACATAGATAAATTGATAAAAATATAGATAGAAGATAGATAGATAGATATATAGATAGATTATTAGATAGATATTTTGACAAATAGATTTATAGATATAGATTGACAGATATATAGAGATATAAGATCGATAAAAAAATATTCGGATATATAGACATATAAATAGACAGAAAGATATACTAATAGATAAATAGATAAATAGATAGAATAATATATAGAAAGATAGATAGACATATAGATAGAAAGATAGAAAGATAGATAGATAGATAGATAGATCGATAGATTCATAGATAGATAGATAGATAAATAGATATAAAAATAGATAGATAGATAGATAGACAGATAGATAGATAGACAGATTCATATATAAATATATAGTTAAATATATAAAAAGATTAATAGATAAATATACAGATAGATAGTCAGATTGATAATTTTTTCGAAAGTTAGATTGATAGATAGATTGATATATAGTTTGATAGCTCGATTGATACACAAATTAATAGACAATTTAGTAAATATATTGAAAGATAGATTGATGGATATATTTATAAATAATTAGATAGAAAGATAGAAAGACATTAAGATGAATAGGTAGATAGATAGATAGATAGAAAATAAATATATAGATAGATAAATAGATAGACAAATAGATAGGCAAAAAGATAGAAAGATAGAAAGATAAAAAAATAGATAGATAGATAGATAGATAAACATATAGATTGAAAAATAGATAGTTAGATAGATTGACACATAGATAAACATATAAATAGATAGATAGATAAATAGATAAATAGATAGATAGTAATATGGAAATATAGACAGATAGATAAATAGATCGATATATATTTCGATAGATAGATAGATTGACAAATAGATTGTCAGATAGACAAATAGATAGATAGTAATATGAAAATATAGATAGATATATAAATAGATAGGTATATAGATAGATAGATTAATAGATAGATAGATAATCAGATAGACAAATAGACAGATAGACTGATAGACTAACAAATAGATAGACATATAGATAGATAGATAGGTAGATAGATAGATTGATAGATAGATAGATATATAGATAGATAGCCATAAACATAGACATATAGATAGACAAATTAATAGACATAATAATAGACATATTTATAGATAGATTGATAAACATATTGATAGACAGCTTGATAGAGATATTGATAGATAGATTGATAGGAAGAATGTAAGATTGATTGAAAGACCAATAGATAGATAGATAGATAGTTAAATTGATAAAAAGATAGATAAATAGATAATATAGAAAGATAAATAGATAGATTATTAGTCAGATAGATAGATTGATAGATTGATTGAGAGATAGATTGAAAAATAAATAGATAGATAATATAATCGATAGACAGATATATAGTCATATAGATAGACATATAAATATATAGAAAGATAAATAGATAGATAGACAGATAAATATACTGATAGATAGACTGAAAGATAGACAGATAGATAGGTAGATAGATAGATAGACAGATAGATACAAAGATTTTTAGAAAGAAAGAAAGATAGATAGCTAGATAATATATATATATATATATATATATAGAAACATAGATTGCCAAATTGATAGGCAAATATATAAATAGATTAAAAATTAGATTCGAAAATAGATAGGCGGATTGATAATTAGATTGAAAGATAGATTGTGAGATAGATTTATAGCCAATTTGATAGCCAAATTGATACACAGATTGATAGACAAATTGGTAGATAGATTGTTAGACATATTTATATACAGAAATATATACATATAGATAGTTATTTATATAGATAGGTAGGTAGATAGGTAGGTAGATATTAAATTGATAGATAGATAGATATAAAGATAGATAGAATGATTGATAGAAAAATAAACTGATAGATAGATAGAAAGAAAAATAGACCAATAGATAGATAATTAGATATATAAACAGATAGATAGATAGATAGATTGATTGATTGATTGATAAACAAACAGATAGATAGACAAGATAAAAACAAACTAATAGATAGAAAAATAGACTTACATATAAAAAGAATGATAAATAGACGAATAAACCAATAGATAAACAAACATATAGACAAACAAACATATAGATAAACAAACATATAGATAGACATATAGAAAGATAGATATACAAACAAAAACACAAATAGATAGACAAACAGATAGAATAAAATATATATAGACAATTAAAAAACATATAGACATATAGATAGACAAATCTAAAGAAAGACAAATGGATAGTAAGATAGACCGATATATTGATAGGTAGATAGACAAAAGATAGATATACAAATATTTATATAGACAGAGATATAGACAGACAGATAAATAAATAGATAGACAAATAGTTATACAAATAGATAGATAGATAGATAGATCGATAGATAGGTAGATCAATTGATAGATTGCGAAATAGATAGATAGACAGATAGATAGATATATAGATGGATGGATACACAAACAAATAGATAGACAGATAGACTTACATACAGACAGAAAAATTGATAGATAGATAGATATACATATAAAGAAATAGATATATAGATAGATAGACAAAAAGATAGATAAATGTATATACAGACATTTATATATATATATATATATATATAGATAAACATATAGATAGATAGACAGATAGATAAACATATATACATACAAATAGATAGTCAAAAATACAAAGCGATATATAGAGAGATAGATAGATAGATATACTGATAGATAAACAAATAGACTGACAGATACATATGTAGATAGATTGACAGACTGATAGACATACAGCTAGCCTGACAGATTGACTTATAAACATTCAAATAGATAATCATATAAACAAATAGATAAATTGATAGATAGATATATAGATATAAAGATAGATATACTATTAAATAGACAGATAGATTGATTGATAGATAGATATATAGATAGTTTGCAAGATAGATTGATAGAAAGATAATAAATAGATAGACATACTGATACATAAATAGATAGATAGATAGAGAGATACATAAAAAAAATATATATTTTTTTATAAAATATTATTTTATTAATAATAACCCTCTCTTTTGGTGGAGGAATACCGTTAATACAAACTATCATCTACCCTTATCCCTTTTACACCCATTCTTCAAATAAAATAAAATACATTTGACCAATCTAATAAAACGTAATTTTATTTGTGCTATGGCTATGCTAGTCTATGATCCCTATCTTTACCTTTTTGTCCAAGAAGAAATTCCTTCTGAAAGTTAATGACTATCCTTATAATGATAGCTTATCCCTTGTCTTGCTTTAACGATCTTTCGATGAGTATAATAAGCTTTATTTTTCTTCTTTCTATATTTCGGTGCTTCAATAGTTTCTTATCTCTTTAAATCTGAATGTGATTATCCCTCCAGCATTTTTAGCTAACTCCTTCCACTATCTTATAATGATAACTAGGATTTCGAACATCTTTATAAGCTGTCCTCCCATGTAATTAATTATTGAATGATGTTATTTATATTCATTCACCTGCACTTTTTTCCTACACAAGATCAAATCTATTATACAGATTGCATCAGACTTAAATCAATTATCAATTTGACTTGTATCCCCCCTTCCCTGTTCGGATCAATTATCAATATGACTTGAAGCATCGGGTATAGCTCCATTGCAGTTCTGATTTATTTGAAATGTTCTGCTTTCTTCCATCTTTTTGCTTTTCATTCCTTCACTATCCTTTTTAACTTATACAAATTGGACCTATTTAATACAGATTTTCTATATACAATATAGACAGACTTCCAGCAACTACCAGCAACACACACTTAATAACACAGACCTCCAGAAAGATAGCACAGACTTCCAGCATATATAATACAAACTACTAACAATACCATTTAAACATATCTAGCCTTCCAATCAGAATAGTCCATCAAACTATGGACAAGCAGAATAATATGTACCTGCAGAGCATACTACATATCTATAAATCCATTATCTTTTTCCAAACCAGTCCCCTGATGTTATTTCAATTAAATTAAATTTCTTCCTTCTTTCTACCTATTGAAAACAATAGAAAAGCAGAAAAAAACAAACATAAAAACAAAAGCCACTTACCTTATCTCGATCACCCCTCAGGACCAGGGTGATCTCTTATACGGGCTTATTTTCCTATTTGAATGGAAAGTTCTAATTAATATATTTATTTTTTCTAATATAAGGAAACTCTTTACTATCAAGTTTTAATATTCCAAAATTTTTTTTTGGTAAATTCTCTTCATTATAATCCTGATCACCTTTCTTTTTTCCATCTTTAGCTAAAATATCTGCTAATGCATTCACCTCTCTGAAAATGTGATTTATAGAAAAGTTTAACAATTTCATATCATTTAAAATATCTTCTATGTCATCTTCATATTTCCACATAATAGTCTACTTTTTGATTAATTTTACTACAATTTTTGAATCTATTTGAATATCTATATTTTTAATTTCTGGTTTTCTACATAACATAATACCCTCTTTTTAAGCTAATATCTCAGCATGAATGGCCGAGGATGCTTGCATCTTTCTACTGAAGGCTAATATTAGCCGTCCTTTCGAGTCTCTAATAACTTCTCCACCTCCTGCTTCGCCCATATCTCTATCGAAGCTACCATCTGTGTTTAGAGCTATCCTACCTTGAGGTGGTTTTTCCCATTTTATACATATTACTTTAAAATGTTTAGGTTGATGTTCTTTTAGATTCCAAAAAATTAAAGTTTCTTTATCCTTCTTCGAGCCTTGACTTTTTATAGGGTACAATTCTGAAATTTTACTTGTTTCTTCTTTAATATCTTTCCAAATATCTTCTATTATCATCTTATGACCTTCGAATCTACTTTTATTTCTAGCCTTCCAAATTCACCAGATAACTAATAATGGAACATTAATTATAATCCATTACTGCATTGGACTAGAAACTTTTAGGTTAATCCATTTCTAAAGCCTACGTTTCAAGTTTAGATGTTCATATTTTAAATTCATTTCTAAACCTAGTCTTTTCCATAGCTTCGCTGCTACTCTCCCGTGTGAAAGGAGATGATCTAATGTTTCAATTTCATTTAAGTAACACTCGCATCTAGATACGAGTTTAATACCTTTTTTCTTTAAATTATTGTCAATTGGGATAATATTAGATAAAACTTTCCACATAAAAGTTTTTATTTTTTGTGGATTATCATTATTCCAAGCCCATTTGAATAATTTATGTTCTTTTAACTTTTTTCTTAATTCATTTTGACCATTTTTAGTGAGAATGCTCCATCCGAGCTTAAATTTTATGTCCATCCTATTTTCGTAAATGTAGAAAATCTATCAACTAATTCTTTTTGCTTAAGCATTTGTGTCCATAATTGTGAACACTTATTTTTATTCTTTACTTTATTGATATCATCCTTAATACAATATTTTTCCCTCATAAATTTTGACCATAGACTGTTATTTTCTTTCAACCTCCACCATCTCTTGCTTGCACTTGCTTTTGCTAAATCCATAAGATTAACAAAATGCAATCCAGCTTCTTGAACTGGGTAGCATAAGTCTCTCTATTTTTTCGAATGTAATTTATATTTGCCCTCTTTTTTTCCCCATAAAAAGTTAGCTAATTCTTTTTCAATTTTCTTAATAATACAAATTGAAGGTTGAATTATCATAATATTATGCATTAGAAGACTTTCTAAAACGTGTTTTATTAAAGTAATTCTACCCCCATACTTAAATATTCCTCTTTCCATCCCAAGATTTTTTTTAATTTATCTAATAAAAATTCTAAATATACTATCTTAAGTTTACCTTCATATATCGGGCAGCCCAGATAGATCATTTCTTTTTTATTATGGGAGAAGCCTGAAATGTTTTTGATTTTATGAGCTAATGCAATTGGAGCCTTATGTGATATCATGTATTGGCATTTTTTTATTTAATTTTTGACATGTTTCTTCCTCCATGCATTTCAATAAGTTCATCAGATTATGTAGTGATTTGCTACTGCCATTAGTGAATATAATTACATCATCTGCATGTGCAAGACAACTCACTAATGGAGTGTTCCTCGGCTGTCTGAATGTGCCTATCCTACCCTTCCTCATTTTATCTTTAAGGTTAACTATTAAGAGTTCCAGATAAATGTTAAATAATGATAGTGAAAGTGGATCACCCTGTCTTAAACCTCTAACTAGAATTATTTCTTCTCCTACCTTTCCATTTGTGATAATTCTAGCCCAATGTATTAGAAATACATCTATAAATCAAATCTATCCATGTTTTAGAGAAACTCATCTTTCTCATGATAGAATAGAGAATGCTCCATTCTACTCTATCAAAAGCCTTGGATAGATCCAATTTTATAATAACATTTTTCCCTCTTGATTTGGATCCTATTTCTCTACTCAACTCTTTAGCCAAGCATATATTTTCCATTATTAATCTATTTTTCATAAAACCAGTTTGTTCTTCAGAAATAATTTTAGTTAAAATTGAATTTAATCTATTTTGAAAAATTTTAGAAACAATTTTGTCAATAGTGTTGCATAGGCTTATTGGTCTAAAATCTTTTCCTTTCTGTTGATTCTCTATTTTTAGGTATAAGAATAATATGAAAACTTCCCCATTTTTTTCCAAATTCAGCTCCACAAAATATACTATTAAGCACTTTTTCTATATCCTTCTTTATTATATCCCAACAGGCTTGGAAAAAATATTTGTTCCATCCATCCGGTCCAGCTACACTATCTTTGTTCATACTATATATCACTATTTTGATTTCTTCTTCTTCTGGATGCTTAGTAAGCATGTTATTATCTTCTATGGTGATTTTATTTTCTATGTTTTTTAAAAGTGAATTTCCTTTAAGTTCTCTTGTTCCACTTAATTGGTTTTCAAAAAATTTTGTGAAATAGTTTTGAATGTCTGAATCTTTTTCAAGTCATTCTTCCCTATTATCTTTAATACCTCTAATTTTATGTTTCTGATATTTTAACTTAGCTATTTTTTGAAAAAATTTTGTATTTTTATCCCCTTTTTAAGCCATTTAATTTTATATTTTTGTTTCCAAAAAACCTCTTCCATTAATATTTTTAGATTTAATTCTGCTTGTGCTTTGCTAAGAGCACTTCTATTATCTATATTTTGAGTTTTTTCAAATTCTATTTCTCTTTTTAATACTAGTTCCTCTGCGTCTCTTATATTTTTTATTATATTCTCAAAAGTATCCTTATTCCACTTTTTTAATTCAACTTTTAATCTACTCAACTTATTATTTAATATTTGAATAGGATTTCTTAATGTTTCTTTATTCCAAGACTGTTTCACCATCTTTAAAATATCATGGTGTAAACATCAAAAATTCTGGAATCTAAAGGAACCTCCTAAATGAGTAGATTTTTTAATCGTGATTAATAATGGGCTGTGATCAGAGCAGGTTCTATTTAAGTGCTTCACTTCTGTAGAGCCAACTTGATCTAGCCATTTAAAATAAAATAAAACTCTATCCAGTCTCGCCCATATTGTGCCTTTTTATCTCCAGTTGTTACACCATGTAAACTGTGAGCCTAAAAATTTAGCTTCTATTAAATTTGTTTTATTTATTTTATCATTAAAGTGAGACATCCCTCTTTTATTAGGTCTCATACCACCCTTCTTTTCTTTAATGGTTCTAACTATATTAAAATCTCCACCGATAATCCAAGGCTTTTTTTCCATCGAAATTTTATTCATTTCCTCCCATAATTCTTTTCTCTCTTCTCTTTTATTCTTTGCATAAATTATTGTTATTATTTCATTTTCATCTTGACTTAAGCTAAAGTTTATTAATTGATTAGTTTCTTTTAATATTTTTATATGTAAGTTATCTTTCCATAAGATCCAAATTTTTCCATTATTATTAGCATACCCATTTTCTAATCCTAATAAATTTCTATAATAATTTAGATGAGCTTTATCTACCATAGGTTCAGCTATCGAAATTAGATTAATTTTATGCATATATATAAGTTTTTTTAATCTATTTCTTGAGGGGGGGGGGGGGGGGGTTTGATATTCCACTAATATTCCAATAGATGTACTTATACTTTTCTTATGGATTTAGCCCATGCTCTATTGGTGCATTTAGTTTCGTATACCTTATTCAAATGCATTTTTTTTTCATGCTTCTAGGTATTCTTATTGAGTTTAGTTCTTGTTCCTTCTCATCCTTCCAAACCCTACCCAATTGAATGGCCATTATTTTTAGTTCTTCAATTGCCCAATCTCTATTTCCCATTTTTTGTTTTAGCTTGAGTTTTTCTATATTAATGTCATCGTTATTGATTCAAATTTTCTGCTCATTGTCTTCCCCATCCGTATAGAGGGAAGTCAAGCTTTTTATTTCTAATTCCTCATCTGAATCTTCTTCAACCAGCACTACCTAGCTTTTATTTTTTTGTTTCTTATTTTTCATTTGATTTCTGGTTCTCCTATTTAGCTCTAAAATTCTTTTCATCATTTCTTTCCTTTTAGCATTTTCTATGGATTCTGTTCTTTCCTCTTCACTATTCTGCCTATTATATTCAATTAATTTTTGATCTTCAACTTCTTTATTTTGTATATCTGTTTGGATAATGGGTTGAGGTTTTTTTTTTTGATATATAACTATTTCTCCTTTACTTTCAAATGCTCTTTTCTTCTCTTCTAGATTCTGTTTATTTTCGTTTCTTTTTTTTGTTAACCAAACATACCTCTATAGCATGACCCATCTTTCTACAGCATGCACAAAAAGGAGGGAGGTATTCTGGAATAATAGTTTGCCAAAAACCACCTCCATCTGTGTTTCCAATCCAGATACGATGAGGAAGAGATTTCCGCAAGTCCACCTCTACATAGATTCTTGCAACACTCGGTCTAGAGAGTGTTGCTGTAGCACTATCAAGAAGAAGAGGAGAGCCCAAAACACACGCAATACCGTATAATGCCAATTTATCAAAATAATGAATCGGGAGCATAGGTAATAGAATCCATACCGGGGCCAACGACGATTCCTCCTTTGTGTTAAATTCTGGAGTCCATTTAAAGGTTCTCATGGGGTATCCCATGATATACCAGACTCATTTCAACCATAAGCGATAAAAATCCTCCTCTGAATGGAGTTGTAATAACACATGCTTCTCATCAATCAATTCGATTTTAATCAAGGTTTTGAGTTTCAATGATTCGAAGAATGCCCTAATATCATCAATACATGGCCTTCCATGCGAAAATTTTCCCACAAGCGTGTGTGTGTGAGTTGCAGAGAACTTATGAATTTCCTCGGCCGAGAAGAATATCGAGGGTTCCTCGATATTTTTTTTTGAAATCATGAGTAGCTCACGATAGGGGGCACGGTTTTTCTAATAAAATCAGAAAAGGACTTCTTATTAACTAAGTAATCCAATTCCATTGCAATTATCTCAAAACTTGCTTCTTCTTCTACCCAATTCAGGTTTCTCTCTCTAACAAGTTGAGAGCGTTTCAAGAAGAAGGAGATGATCTATATATCTATTTAAATGTCTAATTATCTATTTATATCTATTTGTCTATTTATCTATCTATCTGTCTAACTATCTAACTATTTATTTTTTTATTAGTTATTAGTCTATCTATCTATCTATTTGACCATCTATATATTTTTATGTCTATATATCTATTAGTCTATATACGTGTCTATCTATATATTTATTTATCAATCTATCTATCAATCTAATTTTCAATCAATCTATCTTCCTATCTAACTTTCTATGTATCTATTTGACAATAAGGCTATGTCTCTACATCTCTATCTACCTTTGAGTTTATCGACCTATAAGTCTAGGTATCTATTTATCAATCTATCTTTATTTCTATCTATTATGAATATGTCAAATAAATCTATCTGTCTATTTATCTATTTATCTGCTATATGTATATTTGTTATCAATCTATCAGCCTATCTATTTATATGTCTTTGAATCTAATATTCTATTTGTCTATATGTCTATATGCTTGTCTATCAATCTATGTAACTAACAAACTATCTATCTACTCTAACTATTTAAATATTTTTATGTCAATCTATCTATCAATAAATCTATCTATCTATAAATTTATTTATCTATCTATCTATCTATCAGTCCATTTGTCTATCTATCTATCTATCTATCTATTATATATTTATCTATATATTAGCATATATATCTAACTAACTATCTATTTGTCTATCTTTCTATATATATATATATATATATATATATATGTATGTATGTATGAATGTATGTATATATGTATATATATATATGTATATATATAATCTATGTATATATCTACCTATTTTCCAATCTAGGTATTTTTTTATCTGTCTATCTATTTATATGTCAATCTAAATATATATCTATTAATATTTTTGACTACCTATCTGTCTATCTATCTTTCTATATGTCTATCTATCTATCGATCTATATTTCTAACTGACTATATATATATATATATATATGGTCATGTATCTATTTATCTATCTATCGAATTTGCAAATATGGCTGTGTCAATCTACTTTCTATGTAACTATCTATCTTTGAATCTATCTATATATATTACTATCTATCATTCAGTCTATTAGTCTATCATTATATAAGTTAATCAATATATCTTTCTATTTATATATCTATATATCTGTCTGTCTGTCAATTTGCCTATCTAACTTTCTATATGTATATCGATATATCTTTTTATCTATCTAACTATTCAACTATCTATCAGTTTATCAGTTTATAAGTCAATCTATCTATTTATTTATCTATCTATCTTTCTATTTTTTTATCTATGTATATATCTATCTATTTTTTATTAAATTGTCTAACTATATATATATATATATCTGTCTATGTATCTATCTGTCTAACTATCTTACTATCTGAATATGTGTTTATGTGCCTATCTATTTAATTGTATATATTTTTTTATCTATATATCTATCTATATATCTATCTATATATTTATCTATCTATCTAATTACCTATTTATCTATCTACCTACTTATCTATCTATCTATTTTTCTATATGGCTATGCCTATATCTCTTTCTCTACCTTTGAATTTATCAATTAATAAGTCTATGTATCTATCTATTAATATATTTAATTGTCTATATGTCTATTTGTTTATATGTTTATCTTTCAATATATTTATCAATCTATCTTTATATCTATCTATTATGAATCTGTCTATATATTTATCTATCATCTTTCAATCTATATGTCTATATGTTATATATCTATCGGTCTATCTATTTATATGTCTATCTATCAAATTATATATTTGTCTATATGTCTAAATGTTTATTGATCAATCTCTATACCTGTATATATGTCTATTTGTCTAACTGGTAACTATGTATTTGTATCTATCTATTTGTGTATATATCTATATATCTATATATATATATATATATATATATATTAATATAACTACTAATATTATTATCTGGCTATCTTTCTATCTAACTATATGTTTATATAACTATCTATATTTTATATGTCTATCTATCTATATTTAAATCTATATATCTGTCTATCTATATATTTGCTTATATATCTATCTATCTATATATCTATTTATCTGGCTATCTCTATTTCTCTCCAACTATCAATTTGCATATTTGTATATTTATATTTATATCTACCTATCTATCTATTATTCAATCTTTATATCTATCTATCTATCTATTTATCTATATATCTTTCTATGTATCTTTCTATCAATCTATCTATATGTCTACTTATTTATCTATCTATATATTTGTATATATTTCTATCTATCTATCTATATATTTATCTATCTATCATTCTTTCTGAGTGTCTATCTATCCATCTATCTATCTATCTATTTGTCAATTTGCATATCTATCTATTTATCTATCTATCTATGCATCTATTTTATGTGTCTATCATGCTATCTGAATATCTGGCTATCCAACTATCTGTCTATTTATTTATCTATTTATATATCTATTTATCTTTCTATTCATTAATATATCTATTTATCAATCTATATATCTGTCTATATCTCTATATGTCTATCTGTCTATATCAATATCTTTCTATCTCCCTATTTGTCTATTTATCAATCCATATATCTATCATAATATATATATATCTATCTATTATCTATCCATTTAATTTTTTATCTATCCATCTGTCTATCTTTCTATCTATATATCTATCTATCTATTTATTTATCTATCAATCTATCTATATATCGAGATGTATATTTGTCTATTTATTTATTTTTTTATGTGTCGATTTATTTATTTATTTATCTAACAATATATCTATGTATCTATCTATTTGTCTATCTATCTATGTGTCTATCTATCTATTTATCTAATTATCTATTCATATATTTGTCTATTAGTCTAAAATTGTATTTGTCTATCTATGAATCTATCTATCAAGCTATGTATCTTTGTGTCTATGTATCTTTCGGTCTATCTTTCTTTCTATCTACGTATCATTTTGTCTATGAGTTTATGTGTCTACATGTCTATATATCTATCTATCTATTTATCTGTCTATCTATCTAACTATCTATCTGTCTAGTATCTATCTGTCTATTTGTCTATTAGTCTTTCAGTCTATCTATTTATCTATCTATTTGTCTATCTATATTTTTATTTGTCTATCTATATTTCTATTTGTCTTTCTATATTTTTGTCTATCTATCTTTCTATATATCTAGCTATCTATCTATTTATCTATCTTTTTTTCTATATATCATCCTATCTATCCATATATCTATTAATCAATTTGTCAATTAGTCTATATATCTATCTTTTTTTTGTTTTTTTATTTAAATGTCTATATTTCTATCTTTCTATCTATGTCACAATTTAACTATCTAAAATTCAATCTATATATCTAACTATCTAAATATATATCCATCAAACTATCTAACTGACTTTCTTTCTATTTACCTAAAATCAATTTATTTATCTATCTATTTGTATATCTATCTATCTATCTACCTATTTGTATGGTTATCAATTATTCTACCTATCTATCTGTCTAGCTCTCAATCTGTTAATATATCAATCTATTTGTGTATCTATATATCTTGCTATTTGTCTATCTATCTTTTTATCTATCTTTATATATATCTTTCTATGTGTCTATCTTCCAATCTATCTATGTATTGATCTATCTATCTATTATATCGATCTACCTACCTATTTATCTATATAGCAAAGTGTCTATCAATTTATTTGTATGTCTAGCTATTTGTATATTTTTCTATTTGTATATCTATCTATGGATGTATCTATTTATTTCTCTATTTATAGATCTATTTATCTATAAATATTTATATCTATCAATATATCTATCTATATATCTTATTGTTTATTTATCTATCGATTTATTTGAGTATTTCTTAATTAGTAAATATTTTAATATATATATATATCTATCTATCTATATGTCCATCTTTCTATGTGTTTCTCTATTTAACTATCTATCTATATATTTATCTATTTTTTATGTATGTATTTGTCTATCTACTATCTATCATTCTATGTATCAATTTATCTATTTTTCTATCTATCTATATCTCTAATTATCAATAAGGCTATTTTTCTATTTGTCTATTTTTATCTTTCTATTATTTATCAATCAATCAATCTGTTTATATGTCTAGCTAACTATCAATATATCTATCTATCTTAATATTAGTTTATCTATTTATCTATTTATTTATCTATCTATCTTTTTATATTTCTATCTATCTATCAATTTGTTCATCTATTTATCTATCTATGTGTCTATTTATCTATTTGTACATCTATCTGTCTATATATCTGTCTGTATATCTATCTATGTGACTATCTATCTATTTATTTAATTATCTGTCTATCTAACTAATGATCTTTCTATCTATAAATTTATTTTTAGGTCTATTTGCCTATCTAGATATCTATCTATCTATTTGTATATCTATATGTCTATCTATCAATCTATTATTCTATTTGTATATCTATCTCTCTAACTATCTACCTATTTATCTGTCTATTTCTCTATCTATCTATATGTCTATCTAACTATATGTTACTTTATCTATTTTATCATCTATTATTCTAATGATTAATATTAATATTTGTCTATTTATCTTTTTCACTATCTATTATATATATATATTTGTATATCTCTCTATCTGCTTATCTACCTATTTGTCTATCTGTATATTGTCTATCTATTTATTTATATGTCACTTTATTTACATATCTATTTATATATTTATTAGTATATCTATCAATCCATCTATCATTCTAACTTATTATCTATCTATCTATCTATCTATCTAATAATCTATCAGTCTATGTGCCTATCTCTCAATCTATCTATTTGTATATATGCTTATCTATCTAAATGTCAACTACATATATATTTGTCTATTTATTTGTCTATCTTTCTTTCTATCTATCTTTATATCTATTATCTATCTATCTATCTGTCTAGCTATTTGTCTTTTTGTCTATTTATCTATCTCTTTATCTTCTATCTATCTATCTATTTATCTATATATCTATCTATCTATATATTTTTCTATATATTTTTCTATTTGTCTAATTATCTATTTGTATGTGTCTATTTATTTATATATATTTCTTTATATATATCTATTTATCTTTCTCTATATGTCTTTTAGTCTATAAGTGTATTTGTATATGTATGAATCTTTCTATTAGTCTATGTATCTTAGTATCTATGTGTCTATCTATCTATATATCTATCTATCTATCTATTTGTCTATATGTCTATGTGTCTACATGTGTATATATCTATCTATCTATCTGTTTCTCTATCTATCTATATGACTACCTATCTAGCTATCTATTAATGTATTTGTTTATCTATTTCTATATTTATCTATCTATTTATCTATTTGTCTATCTATTTATCTTTCTATTTATATGACTGTCTATTTGACAATCTACCTATATGTATAACTATCTATATGTCGATTTATATATATATATATATGTATATATATATGTCTATCTATCTATATAACTATCCTTTTATTTGTTTATTTATCTAAATTTCTTTATTTATATCTTTCTATCTTTCTATTTATATTTTTGTTTAACTATCTAACTATCTTTCTTTATATCTATTTATCATTCAATCTGTCTATCTGTTAAACTATCTAACTACCTTTTAGTATATCAGTCAATTTGTCTATCTATCTAATTGTTTATCTGTGTATTTTACTATTTTTCTATCTGTCTATTTTCTAGCTATCTATTTGTCTATCTATATATCTACTTATCTATCTGTATATCTATCTATCTATTTATTTGTATATGTATCTATCTCTCTATCTATCTGTCTATCTAATTATATGTTTAACTATATATATATATCTATTTGTCTATCTATCTATATATCTATCTATTTATTTGTTTATTTAACTAAAGATCTATATGTAAATCCATCTATCTATGTAACTATCTAATTATCTACCTTTTTATCTATCTATCTAATTAACTATCTTACTATCTTACTTTATATCTATCTATCATTCAATCTGTCTATCTGTTAAACTATCTAACTACCTTTTAGTGTATCAGTCAATTTGACCATCTATCTAATTGTCTATTTGTGTATATATATATTTGTCTATTTGTCTATATTTTAGGTATCTATTTGTCTATTTATATATCTATATATCTATCTATCTACATATTTGTCTATCTATCTATTTGTATATGTATCTACCTATCTATCAATCAATCAATCTATCTATCTATATGTCTCTCTATCTATATGCCCATCTATCTATCTGTATATTTTTCTATCTATCTTTCAATATATCAATTTGTCTACCTATCTATCTATTTATCTATCTAACTATCTTATTGTCTAACTATCTAACTATCTATTTATTTATCTATCTAATTGTCTATCTATTTATCTATCTGTCTGACTATCTAACTTTATTTTAATCTATCAGTCTATTAGTCTATAAGTTTATTTGTATATGTCTATTTATCTATTTGTCTATCTGTTTATGTGTATATCTATCTGTCTGCCTATCTGTCTATCTATTTATCTTTCTCTTTATCTTTTTTTTTTAAAAAAGACTTTTATCTTTATTAAAGAAAACATAACCCTCACTTGTAGGCGGAGGAAAACCTTTACAACCTCAGAAGTCTATTTGTAAGACAATACATTTACAGGGCAATTCCCTGTTCCAAAATACAAAGCATTATCCTTATTTAAGTTAACTGTGGCAGAAGCCGCTCTCTTTGTGATTCTTCATAATTATGTAACAATGAACAGCAGGTAGACTTTCCACACCGTCAGGTATACTCAACTCAGCAGTGGGAGGACTCATGGCAGCAATAGATTTCTCTCTGCATAGGTGTATGCACTTTGTAAGATTTTTATTCTCCCATGGCAGCAACAGACTGCGCTTATGGCAGCAACAGACAGCAACAGCCTTCCTCAGCATCTTCTTTGTTCTCCCATCATCCTGATTTTTTGTGTAGGCAGGTTCAGGTAGCTTCTTCCATAGCAACAGACAGCAACAGACAGAAACAGACAGCAACAGGCTTCCACACCAGCAGGTTTTCAACCGACAGCAACAGACTGCGTAGGTCCCTACCTCTGTGTGGAGGCAGTTGTAGCAGCAGCAGCATCTGGAGGCAGTATATGGGGATAGTGCTGCCCATGAGGTCGGGCCTCTATCTCTCCTCTTCCCAGTGCGTCTGGCTCTTCTCTTCACATACTTTCTAAAAGGTTTCCTACTGTCTTCCTTCCTCGTTTATACACTATCGATCCTGTAACAAATCCAAAGAGAAAAAAACAAACGTGCCTACAAGATCTTGACACCCTATTACCCTTATCCTTGATTAAACTTATACAACATAAGACTAAAGCTCCACAGAATTGTCGATTTCTCCTCCTTATCAATCTGCAAGAAATACAAATTGTCCTGCAAGGAAAGTCAAAGTATATACTTTCTAAAGTCAAAGTATCTTTCTCTTTATCTATCTATCTATCTATCTATCTATGTATTTTTATATCTACCTATCTTTTTATATGTTTATTAGTCAATCTGTTTATTTGTCTATCTATATATCTACCTATTTGAGTATCTATCTATAAATCTATCTATTTTATAATCTTTCAATAACTCTATTTATATATTTATATGTTTTTCTGTCTATCTGTGTATCTATCTATCAATCTATTTATCTACCAATCTAGCTCTCTTCATCTATATATCTTTTTTTCTTTCTATCTATTGGACTATAAGTTTATCTTTCTATCTATCATTATATATGTCTATCTATTTATCTATTTCTATATCTATCTATTAGTCTATCAGTCTATAAGTCTATGTATCTTTTCATCTACCAATCTGTCTATCTATTTATTTGTCTATCTATCGATATGTCTATCTCATTATTTGCATATCTATATATATTTCTTACTTTCTATTTGTCTATTTGTCTAACTAACTTTGTATCTACTTGTCTATCTATCAATCAGTCAATCTAATAATTTTCTATATGTTTATTTTTCTATCTATCTAATTCACTAATTAATGTACAAGATATCTTTTTAAATTCTAAATTGTCTATATGTCTTACTATTAGACTATCTTTCTATGTAGTAGTCTATCAGTCTATCTAGCTTTCTATATATTTGTATATCTCTATATCTATCTTTATGTCTATCTATCTGCCTGTTTATTTGTAAATCAATCTCTCTATCTATCTATTTAATTATTTATCTATTTATATGTCTATATGTCTATCTATCTATCTATCAATTTGCTCTCAATCTATATGTCTATCTATCTATCTATTTATCTGTATATCTACCTATCTTTCTATATATCTATCTGTCTATTTTTTATCTATCTATCTATCTATCTATATATCTATTATTTATCAATTTATCAATCTATCTATATGTTTATATTTCTATCTGACTATCTATCTAATTGTCTAATTATCTATCTAACTATTTATATATCTGTCTATCTATCAAGCTTTCTAGCTGCCTATTAGTCTAATCATCTATTTGTCTATCTATCTATCAAGCTTTCTAGCTACCTATTAGTCTAATTATCTATCTATATGTGTATCATTCTTTTTGTCTATCTATCTCTTTTCTATCAATCTAAGTTTTTATGTGTCTATCTAATAATCTATATATCTATATCTAACTATTTGTCTATATATATATATATATATGTATGTAACTATCTATCTGTAAGTTTGTCAATCTATATGTCTATTGGTCTATTTGTATATATATCAATCTATTTATATATCTATCTTTAAATCAATCAATCTGTCTATTTGGCTATCTGTCTATCTATATATCTATATATCTATCTATCTATTATCTCTTTATCTATCTATCTATGTATCTATGTATCTATATATCTATCTATCTATCTATTTGTTTATCTATATTTCTAAATATTTTACTGTCTGTCTATTTATCTATCTATTTATGTATATATCAAAATATCTCTATATCTATCTATATATCTACTTATCTTCCTATATGGCTATTTGTATATCTCTATATGTATTTGTAATTTTTATCTAACTATCTATCTATAAATCTATTAGACTATCTATCTATCTATCTGTCTATATCTCTATCTATCTTTTTATCTAACTATATGTCTTTCTACATATCTTTATATTTATCTATCTATCTATCTAATGATCTATCTAACTATCGATCTATATATCTATCTATCTATTTGTCTATCTATCTATTTGTATATATGTTTATGTGTCAATCTATATATTTATGTAACTATCTATCGATCAACATATCTATCTATCTGTATGTCTAACTTTCTAATTATCTTTCTGTCTATTAGTCTATCAGTCTATCATTTAATTAAACAATCTATCTATCTATATGTCTGTCTGTGTTTCTAGTTCTCTATTTTTATATCAATCTATATTTTTATATGAATACCTATCCAACTATCATTTAGTCTATTAGTATATCAGTCTATCAGTTTATAAGTTTATATCTCTTTTTATTTATCTACAATTTTTTTAATCTTTCTATCTCTCTATCTATTTACTTATCTTTTTATCTATTTATCTATTTATTTATCTATTTAACTATTCGCCATCAGTCTAGTTGACTATTTCTATATCTTTTTATATGTCTATCTTTATTTCTATGTCTTTTTGTCTATCTATCTATTTATCTATCTATTTATTAAATTATCTAACTATTTATCTATCTTTCTATCTGTCTGTCTATCTAGATAATTATCTAATTAATTAACTATCTATTTTTCTATCAATCTATTAGTCAATTTATGTATCTAACTATATAAATATGTGTTTATGTGTTTGTATATCTATTTGTCTATGAATCTATCTATCTATCTATCTTTATTCCTATGTCTTTTTGTCTATCTATCTATTTATTAAATTATCTAACTATTTATCTATCTTTCTATCTGTCTGTCTATCTAGATAATTATCTAATTAATTAACTATCTATTTTTCTATCAATCTATTAGTCAATTTATGTATCTAACTATATAAATATGTGTTTATGTGTTTGTATATCTATTTGTCTATGAATCTATTTATCTATCTATCTATAAATCTATCTATCCATCTATGTTTTTATCTATTTATATATATATTTTTCAATTTATCTAGGTAACTATCTATCTATCTATCTATTAATTATTATATATGTCTATCTTTTTATCTCTCTATATGCCTTTTTTTTTCAATGTATAAGTCAATGTGTTTATCTAGCTATTTATCAATAAACCTAATTTTCTATTTGTCTATATATTAATATGGCTATTTGTCTATCTATCTGTTAATATGTTTATCTGTATATTTGTCTATCTATCTATCAATATGTCTATCTGTATATTTTTCTTTTACTCTATTTATATATATGTATATTTATCCATCTATTTGTCTATATGTCTATATGTCTATATTTATATCTATCAAAAATATGTAACAATCTAACTATCGATCTTTCTATATGTCTATCCATCTAACTATCTTACAATCTTTCTATCTATAAGTCTATCAGTTAATATTTCTATCTATATATATAAATATTATATCCATCTATCAATGTGTATATTTATTTATTTATCTATCTATATATCTATATGTCTATATGTATATCTATCTATGTATCTATCTATCTATATGTCTATCTATCTTTCTGTTGATCAGCCTATCTATGTATCTATCTATCTATATATCTTTTTTTACTTTCTATCTATCTATTTATTTATGTGTGTATCTATTTATTTGTCTATCTATCTTTCTATTAGTGTTCCTATTGATCTATTTGTTTATCTATTTATCTATAAATCTATATATCTCTCTCTCTAACTATCCATCTTTTATCTATCTAATAGTCTATCAATCTATAAAATTATTTTTCTATCTATTTATCTATCAATATGTCTATCTATATATTTGTCTAAATATCTATATGTCTATCTATTTATCTATCTATCTATCTTCTATCTATCTTGAAATAAATTTTTACTATTTATATAACATTATATTTGTTTTTATGTCTATCTGTATATGTATCTATTTGTCTATCTATTATTTGTCAATCTTTTAATCAATCTTTTTTTTTATCTTTCTATCTATGTAATCATAACTAACTAACAATCTATATGTCTATCTGCCTTTTGTTTATTTGTCGAACTATCAGCTATTTAACTATTTTTGTCTATTAACCTATTAGTCTATTTATCTTCTGTCTATCTCTATATCTAGCTATGTGTATGTCTGGCTAATTATTTATTTAGCAATTATCTATTTGTTTATCTAACTATATGATATCTGTCTACCTGTCAATCTATAACTATCTAATTGACTATCTATCTATCTGCCAATCTATCTCTCTATCTATTATCTATTTATCTATATATTTGCGTATCTATCTAACTAACTATTATTTGTCTATCTATTTAAATATTTATTTGTCTATCTATTTATCTATATATATATATATGTATGTAGTATCTATGTTATATCTAATTATTTTCTCATCTGGGTATTTTTTTTTATCTATCTATCTATCTGTTTATATGTCTATCTATATTTCTATCCATCTAATGCTACTAACATATATATATATAGTTATCTATCTATCTCTTTACAAATATGGTATGTGTCACTCTAATCTTTCTATGTAACTATCTATCATGAATCTAATCTATATATATTACTGTCTAACTATCTTTCCGTCGATTAGTCTATCATTCTATAAGTTAATCGATCTATCTTTTCTATCTATATATCTGTCTATCTATCTATTTTCCTATCTAACTATTTATATGTATATCAATATATCTTTTATCTATTTAACTATCAACTATCTATCAGTCTATCATATTAAGTCATCTATTTATTTATTTAACTATCTATCATTCTATTTTCAATCTGTGTATATATCAATCTATTTTTCTATTTATTATCTAACTATT
>JAREIK010001681.1:42112-150363 GCA_029783825.1 Sapria himalayana
TTCTTATCTATCTATCTATCTATATATTTTTATCTGGCTATCTCTATATCTCTCCTATCTTGCATATTTGTATATTTAATTTATATCTACTATCATCTATTATTCAATCTATATACTATCTATCTATCTATTTATCTATATGTCTTTTCTCTGTATCTTTCTATCAATCTATCTATATGTCTACTTGTTTTCTATCTATATATTTGTATACTTTCTATCTATCTATATATATATATATCTATCAATCTATATTTTTACTTCTATCTTTCTTTCTGAGTGTCTATCTATCCATCTATCTACTATTCTATTTGTCATTTGCATATCTATCTATTTATCTCTCTATCTATCTATCTATGCATTATTTTATGTGTCTATCATGCTATCGATATATGGCTATCCAACTATCTGTCTATGTATTTATCTATTTATATCTATTTCTTTCTATCATTGATATATCTATTTATCAATCTATATATCTGCTATATCTTTATATGTCTATCTGTTTATATCAATATCTTTCTATCTCCCTATTTGTCTATTTATCAATCCATATATCTATCATAATATATATATCTATCTATTATCTATCCATTTAATTTTCTATCTATCCATCATCTATCTCTCTATATCTATATATCTATTGATCTATTTAATTATTTCTCTATCAATCTATCTATATATATGTAGATCTGTCTATTTGTCTATTTATTTATTTTTTTATGTTCGATTATTATTTATTTATCTACAATATATCTATGTATCTACTCTATTTGTCTATCTATCTATGTGTCTATCTATCTATTTATCTACTTTATCTATTCATATACTTGTCTATTAGTCTATAATTGTTTTTTCTATCTATGAATCTATCTATCATGCTATATCTTTGTGTCTATGTATCTTTCGGTCAATCTTTCTTCCTATCTATGTATCATTTTGTCTATGAGTTTATGTGTCTACATGTCTATATATTTATCTATCAATTTATCTGTCTATCTATCTGTCTACTATCTATCTGTCTATTTGTCTATCAGTCTTTTAGTCTATCTATTTCTCTATCTATTTGTCTATCTATATTTTTATTTGTCTATCTATATTTCTATTTGTCTTTCATATTTTTGTCTATCTATCTTTCTATCTATCTAGCTATCTATCTATTTATCTATCTGTTTTTCTATATATCTCTCTCTATCCATCTATATCTATAATCAATTTGTTAATCAGTCTATATCTATCTTTTTTTTTGTTTTTTTATTTAAATGTCTATATTTTATCTTTCTATATATGTAACATTTAACTATCTAAAATTCTATCTATATATCTAACTATCTAATATATATCCATCAAACTATCTAACTGACTTCTTTCTATTTACATAAATCAATTTATTTATCTGTCTATTTGTATATCTATCTATCTATCTATTTGTATGGTTATCTATTATTCTACCTATCTATATGTCTAGCTCTCAATCTGTTATATATCATCTATTTTTGTATCTATATATCTTGCTATTTGTCTATCTATACTTTTATCTATCTCTCTATATATCTTTCTATTGTCTATCTTCCAATCTATCTATTATCTGATCTATCTATCTATTATCTATCTACCTACCTATCTATCTATATAGCAAAGTGTCTATCAATTTATTTGTGTGTCTAGCTATTTGTATATTTTTCTATTTGTATATCTATCTATGCATATATCTATTTATTTCTCTATTTATAGATCTATTTATCTATAAATATTTATATCTATCAATATACTATCTATATATCTTATTGTTTATTTATCTATCGATTTATATGAGTATTTCTTATTAGTAAATATTTTAATATATATATATATATATATATATATATAATATATTGTCCATCTTTCTATGTGTTTCTCTATTTAACTATCTATCTATATATTTATCTATTTTTTTTATGTATTATTTGTCTATCTACTATCAATCATTCTATGTATAAATTTATCTATTTTTCTATCTATCTATATCTCTAATTATCAATAAGGCTATTTTTCTATTTGTCTATTTTTATCTTTCTATTATTTATCAATCAATCAATCAATCTGTTTATATGTCTAGCTAACTATCAATTTATCTATCTATCTTAATATTAGTTTATCTATTTATCTATTTATTTATCTATCTATCTTTTTATGTTTCTATCTATCTATCAATTTGTTCATCTATTTCTGTCTATGTGTCTATTTATCTATTTGTACATCTATCTGTCTATATATCTATCTGTAGATATCATCTATGTGACTATATATCAATTTATTTAATATCTGTCATCATCTATCTATCTGTTTATCTAACTAATGATCTTTCTATCTATAAATTTATTTTGGTCTATTTGCCTATCTAGCTATCTATCTATCTATTTGTATATCTATATGTCTATCTATCAATCTATATTCTATTTGTATATCTATCTCTCTAACTATCTACCTATTTATGTGTCTATTTCTCTATCTATCTATATGTCTATCTAACATATGTTACTTTATCTATTTTATCATCTATATTCTAATGATTAATATTTATATTTGTCTATTTATCTTTTTCATACTATCTATTATATATATATTTGTATATCTCTCTATCTGCTTATCTACCTATTGTCTATCTTTCTATTTGTATATCTGTATATTGTCTATATTTATTTATATGTCGCTTTATTTACATATCTATTTATATTTATTAGTATATCTATCATCCATCTATCATTCTAACTTATTGTCTATCTATCTATCTAATAATCTATCAGTCTATCTGCCTATCTCTCAATCTATCTATCTTATATGCCTATCTATCTAAATGTCAACTACATATATCTGTCTATTTATTTATCTATCCTTCTTTCTATCTATCTTTTATATCTATTACTATCTATCTATTTTCTAGCTATTTGTCTTTTTGTCTATTTATCTATCTCTTTATCTTTATCTATCTATCTATCTATCTATTTATCTATATATCTATTTATCTATCTATCTATCAATCTATCTATATTTTTCTATATATTTTTCTATTTGTCTATTTGTCTAATTATCTATTTGTATGTTCTATTTTTTATATATATTTCTTTATATCTATCTATTTATCTTTCTCTATATGTCTTTTAGTCTATAAGTGTATTTGTATATGTATGAATCTTTCTATTAGTCTATGTATCTTAGTATCTATGTGTCTATCTATATATTATATATATATATATCTATCTATCTATATATCTATCTATCAATCTTTTTGTCTATATGTCTATGTGTCTACATGTGTTATATCTATCTATCTATCTATCTATCTATTTGTCTATCTATCTATCTATATGACTACCTGTCTAGCTATCTATTATGTATTTGTCTATATATTTCTATATTTATCTATCTATTTATCTATTTGTCTATCTATCTATCTTTCTATTTATATGTCTGTCTATTTGACCAATCTACCTATATGTATACTATCTATATGTCGATTTATTTATCTATAATATATATTTTGTCTATCTATCTATATAACTATCCATTTATTTGTTTTATTTATCTAAATTTCTTTATTTATATCTTTCTATCTTTCTATTTATATTTTTGTTTAACTATCTAACTATCTTGCTTTATATCTATTTATCATTCAATCTGTCTATATGTTAAACTATCTAACTACCTTTTAGTATATCAGTCAATTTGTCCTATCTATCTAATTGTTTATCTGTGTATTTTACTATTTTTCTATCTGTCTATTTTCTAGCTATCTATTTGTCTATCTATATATCTACATATCTATCTGTATATCTATCTATCTATTTATTTGTATATGTATCTATCTTCTATCTATCTGTCTATCTAACTATATGTTTAACTAATATATCTATTTGTCTATCTATCTATATATCTATCTATTTATTTGTTTATTTAACTAAAGATCTATATTAAATCCATCTATCTAAATAACTATCTAATTGTCTACCTTTTATCTATCTATCTAATTAATTATCTTACTATCTTACTTTATATCTATCTATCATTCAATCATGTCTATCTGTTAAACTATCTAACTACCTTTTAGTGTAGCAGTCAATATGACCATCTATGTAATTATCTATTGTGTGTATATATATATTTGTCTATTTGTCTATATTTTAGCTATCTATTTGTCTATCTATATATCTATCTATCTATCTATCTACCTATTTGTCTATCTGTCTATTTGTATATTATCTACCTATCTATCTATCTATCTATGTCTCTCTATCTATATGCCTATCTATCTATCTGTATATTTTTCTATCTATCTTTCAACATATCATTTGTCTACCTATATATCTATTTATCTATCTAACTATCTTATTGTTAACTATCTAACTATCTATTTATTTAGCTATCTAATTGTCTATCTATTTATCTATTTGTCTGACTATCTAACTTTATTTTAATCTACAGTCTATTAGTCTATCAGTTTATTTGTATATGTTTATTTACCTATGTGTCCTATCTGTTATGTGGATAATCTATCTGTCTGCCTATCTGTCTATCTATTTATCTTTCTCTTATCTTTTTTTTTTAAAAAAAGGCTTTATCTTATTAAAGAAACAGTAACCCTCACTGGTAGGCGGAGGAAAACCTATACAACCTCGAGAAGTCTTATGTGTAAAACAATACATTACAGGGCAAATTCCCTGTTCCAAAATACAAATCATATAATCCGTTATTTAAGTTAACTGTGACGGAAGCCGCTCTCTTTGTGATTCCTTCAGAATTATGTAATAATGAACAGCCAGTAGACTTTCCACAACGCGTCAGGGTATACTCAAACTTCAGCAGTGGGAGAGCACATGGCAGCAACAGATTTTTCTCTGCATAGGTGTATGCAACTTTGTAAGATCGTCTATTCTCGCCATGGCAGCAACAGCTACGACGCTTATGGAAGCAACAGACACAACGCCTTCCTCAACAATCTTCTGTTATTCTCCCATCATCCTGAATTTTGTGGTAGGCAGGTTCAGGTAGCTTCTTCCACAGCAACAGACAGCAACAGACAGGAATAGACAGCAACAGGCTTCCACACCAGCAGGGTTTTCAACCGACAGCAACAGACTGCGTAGGTCCCTACCTCTGTGTGGAAGCAGTTGTAGCAGCAGCAGCATCTGGAGGTAGTATATGGGGATAGTGCTTCCCATGAGGTCGGGCCTCTATCTCTCCTCTTCCCCGTGCGTCTGGCTCTTCTCTTCACAATACTTTCTAAAAGGTTTCCCGCCCGTCTTCCTTCCTCATTATACACTATCGATCCTGTAACAAAACCAAAGAGAAAAAAACAAACGTGCCTACAAGATCTTGACACCCTATTACCCTTATCCTTGATTAAACTTATACAACATAAGACTAAAGCTCCACAGAATTGTCGATTTCTCCTCCATATCAATCTGCAAGAAATACAAATTGTCTTGCAAGGAAAGTCAAAGTATACTTTCTAAAGTCAAAGTATCTTTCTCTTTATCTATCCTATCTATCTATGTATTTTTATATCTACCTATCTTTTATATGTTTATTAGTCATCTGGTTTATTTGTCTATCTATATATCTACCTATTTGAGTATCTATCTATAAATCTATCTATTTTATAATCTTTCAATAACTCTATTTATATATTATATGTTTTTCTGTCTATCTGTGTATCTATCTATCGATCTATTTATCTACCAATCTAGCTCTCTTCATCTATCTATCTTTTTTCTTTCTATCTATTGGACTATAAGTTTATCTTCTATCTATCATTATATATGTCTATCTATTTATCTATTTCTATATCTATCTATTAGTCTATCAGTCTATAAGTCTATGTATCTTTTCATCTACCAATCTGTCTATCTATTTATTTGTCTATCTATCGATATGTCTATCTCATTATTTGCATATCTATATATATTTCTTACTTTCTATTTGTCTATTTGTCTAACTAACTTTGGTATCTACTTGTCTATCTATCAATCAGGTCAATCTAATAATTTTCTATATGTTTATTTTTCTATCTATCTAATGCACTAATTAATGTACAAGATATCTATTTAAATTCTAAATTGTCTATATGTCTAACTATTAGACTATCTTTCTATGTAGTAGTCCTATCAGTCTATCTAGCTTTCTATATATTTGTATATCTCTATATCTATCTTTATGTCTATCTATCTGCCTGTTTATTTGTAAATCAATCTATCTATCTATCTATTTAATTATTATCTATTTATATGTCTATATGTCTATCTATCTATCAATCTGCTCTCAATCTATATGTCTATCTATCTATCTATTTATCTGTATATCTACCTATCTTTCTATATATCTATCTGTCTATTTTTTATCTATCTATCTATATATCTATTATTTATCAATTTATCAATCTTTCTATATGTTATATTTCTATCTAACTATCTATCTAATTGTCTAATTATCTATCTAATTATTTATATATCTGTCTATCTATCAAGCTTTCTAGCTGCCTATTAGTCTAATCATCTATTTGTCTATCTATCTATCAAGCTTTCTAGCTACCTATTAGTCTAATTATCTATCTATATGTGTATCATTCTTTTTGTCTATCTATCTCTTTTCTATCAATCTAAGTTTTTATGTGTCTATCTAATAATCTATATATCTATATCTAACTATTTGTCTATATATATATATATATATATATGTACCTATCTATCTGTAAGTTTGTCAATCTATATGTCTATTGGTCTATTTGTATATATATCAATCTATTTATATATCTATCTTTAAATCAATCAATCTGTCTATTTGGCTATCTGTCTATCTATATATCTATCTATCTATTATCTCTTTATCTATCTATCTATGTATCTATGTATCTATGTATATATATATCTATCTATCTATTTGTTTATCTATATTTCTAAATATTTTATTGTCTGTCTATTTATCTATCTATTTATGTATATATCAAAATATCTCTATATCTATCTATATATCTACTTATCTTCCTATATGGCTATTTGTATATCTCTATATGTATTTGTAATTTTTATCTAACTATCTATCTATAAATCTATTAGACTATCTATCTATCTGTCTATATCTCTATCTATCTCTTTATCTAACTATATGTCTTTCTACATATCTTTATATTTATCTATCTATCTATCTAATGATCTATCTATCTATCTATCTATATATCTATCTATCTATTTGTCTATCTATCTATTTGTATATATGTTTATGTGTCAATCTATATATTTATGTAACTATTATCGATCAACATATCTATCTATCTGTATGTCTAACTTTCTAATTATCTTTCTGTCTATTAGTCTATCAGTCTATCATTTAATTAAACAATCTATCTATCTATATGTCTGTCTGTGTTTCTAGTTCTCTATTTCTATATCAATCTATATTTTTATATGAATACCTATCCAACTATCATTTAGTCTATTAGTATATCAGTCTATCAGTTTATAAGTTTATCTCTCTTTTTATTTATCTACAATTTTTTTAATCTTTCTATCTCTCTATCTATTTACTTATCTTTTTATCTATTTATCTATTTATTTATCTATTTCACTATTTGCCATCAGTCTAGTTGACTATTTCTATATCTTTTTATATGTCTATCTTATTTCTATGTCTTTTTGTCTATCTATCTATTTATTAAATTATCTAACTATTTATCTATCTTTCTATCTGTCTGTCTATCTAGATAATTATCTAATTAATTAACTATCTATTTTTCTATCAATCTATTAGTCAATTTATGTATCTAACTATATAAATATGTGTTTATGTGTTGTATATCTATTTGTCTATGAATCTATCTATCTATCTATTTATAAATCTATCTATCCATCTATGTTTTATCTATTTATATATCTATTTTTCAATTTATCTAGGTAACTATCTATCTATCTATCTATTAATTATTATATATGTCTATCTTTTTATCTCTCTATATGCCTTTTATTTTTCAATGTATAAGTCAATGTGTTTATCTAGCTATTTATCAATAAACCTAATTTTCTATTTGTCTATATATTAATATGGCTATTTGTCTATCTATCTGTTAATATGTCTATCTGTATATTTTTCTATCTATCTATCAATATGTCTATCTGTATATTTATCTATTACTCTATTTATATATATGTATATTTATCCATCTATTTGTCTATATGTCTATATGTCTATATTTATATCTATCAAAAATATGTAACAATCTAACTATCGATCTTTCTATATGTCTATCCATCTAACTATCTTACAATCTTTCTATCTATAAGTCTATCAGTTAATATTTCTATCTATATATATAAATATTATATCCATCTATCAATGTGTATATTTATTTATTTATCTATCTATATATCTATATGTCTATATGTATATCTATCTATCTATCTATCTATGTATCTATATGTCTATCTATCTATCTGTTGATCAGCCTATCTATGTATCTATCTATCTATATATCTTTTTTTTCTTTCTATCTATCTATTTATTTATGTGTGTATCTATTTATTTGTCTATCTATCTTTCTATTAGTGTTCCTATTGATCTATTTGTTTATCTATTTATCTATCAATCTATATATCTCTCTCTCTAACTATCCATCTTTTATCTATCTAATAGTCTATCAATCTATAAAATTATTTTCTATCTATTATCTATCTATTATCTATCTATTTATCTATCAATATGTCTATCTATATATTTGTCTAAATATCTATATGCCTATCTATTTATCTGTATCTATCTATCTGTCTATCTATCTTGAAATAAATTTTTACATATATATATAACATTATATTTGTTTTTTTGTCTATCTGTATATGTATCTATTTGTCTATCTATTAATTTGTCAATCTTTTAATCAATCTTTTTTTTATCTTTCTATCTATGTAAATCAATAACTAACTAACAATCTATATGTCTATCTGCCTTTTTGTTTATTTGTCGAACTATCTAGCTATTTAACTATTTTTGTCTATTAACCTATTAGTCTATTTATCTTCTGTCTATCTCTATATCTATCTATGTGTATGTCTGGCTAATTATTTATTTAGCAATATATCTATTTGTTTATCTAACTATATGTATATCTGTCTACCTGTCAATCTATAAATCTATCTAATTGACTATCTATCTATCTGCCAATCTATCTCTCTATCTATTATCTATTTATCTATATATTTGCAGTATCTATCTAACTAACTATCTATTGTCTATCTATTTAAATATTTATTTGTCTATCTATTATCTATATATATATATATATATGTATGTATGTATGTATGTATATATGTATGTATATAATTATGTATATATCTAACTATTATCCCATCTGGGTATTTTTTTTCTATCTATCTATCTATCTGTTTATATGTCTATCTATATTTCTATCCATCTATATGTCTAACTAACTATATATATATATATATATAGTTATCTATCTGTTTATCTATCTATCTCTTTAAAAATATGAGTATGTGTCACTCTATCTTTCTATGTAACTATCTATCATTGATCTATCTATATATATACTGTCTAACTATCTTTCCGTCGATTAGTCTATCATTCTATAAGTTAATCGATCTATCTTTCTATCTATATATCTGTCTATCTATCTATTTTCCTATCTAACTATTTATATGTATATCAATATATCTTTTTATCTATCTAACTATCAAACTATCTATCAGTCTATCAAATTATAAGTCAATCTATTTATTTATTTAACTATCTATCATTCTATTTTTCAATCTGTGTATATATCAATCTATTTTTCTATTTAATTATCTAACTATCTATATATATATATATATATATATCTGTCTGTCTATGTATCTATCTAGTCTAACTATCTTACTATCTAAATATGTGTTATGTGCCTATCTATTAATGTTTATATATTTTTTAATCTATCTATCTATCTATATATCTATTGATTTATCTATTTACCTATATATATATATATATATATATATATCTTTCTAATTATCTATCTACCTACCTATCTATCCATCTAATTTTCTTTTTAGCTATGTCTCTATCTCACTCTCAACCTTTGAATTTATCAGTCAATAAGTCTATGTATCTATCTATCAATATATCTAATTTTCAATAAGTCTATCTGTTTATATGTTTATTTTTCTATCTATTTATCAATCTATCTTTATATCTATCTATTATGAATATGTCTATATATTTATCTATCTATCTTTTTATCTACATATCTATTTGTTATCTAACTATTAGCCTATCTATTTATATGTCCATCGATCAAACTATCTATCTGTCTATATGTCTAAATTTCTATCAATCTATGTACCTATCTGTGTGCCTATTTCTCTAATTGTTAACTATCTATCTGTTATGTATCTATTTATGTGTGTGTGTGTGTGTGTGTATTAGTATATCTACCTATATTTTTATCTAGCTATCGGTCTATCGAATTATATGTCTATCTAACTATCTATATGTTTATATGTCTATTTATCTATATTTAAATCAAACTATCTACCTATCTATCTATTTGTTTATCTATCTATCTAGCTATCTCTATATCTCTCCAACTATCAATTTGCATATTTGTATATTTATCTTTCTATCTACCTATCAATCTATTTGTTTATCTAAATATCTATCTATTTTTCTACCTATCTATCTATCTAAATATCTTTTTATCTATCTATATGTCTATCTATCTACCTATCTTTAGGTAAATTTAGCGATCTATTAATCTATCTATCTATTTATTTCTATCTATATATCAATCTATCTATCTATTTATCTATATGTCTATATATGTATCTTTAATTCAATCTATAAATCTATATGTCTACTTGTCCATCTATCTTTCTATCTATTTGTGTGTGTGTGTGTGTGTGTGTGTATTTTGTCGATCTATCTATTTATCTATCAATCTTTCTAAGTGTCTATCTATCCATCTATCTTTCTTTCTATTTGTCAATATTCATATCTATCTATCTATCTATCTATGCATCTGTCTATGTGTTCATCATGCTCTCTGAATATCTGGCTATCTATTATCTATCTTGTTTATATATCTATCTATCTATTTATTTATCTATTTATCTCTCTATTCATTGATATATCTATTTATCAATCTATATATCTATCTATATGTCAATCTATCTATATCTATATCTACTATCTCTTTATTTGTCTATTTGGCATTCTATATATCTATCTATCTTTATATATATATATATATATATATATCTATCTATCCATTTGTTTTTCTATCTATCTATCTATCTATCTATCTATCTATTTGTCTATCTATTTATCTATCAATCTATCTATATTTCGAAATGTATTTCAATCAATTTGTCTATTTATATATTTATTTATGTGTCTATTTATTTATTTATTTATCTAACTATATATATATATGTATTTATCTATTTGACTATCTATATTTGTGTCTATCTATCTATTTATTTAATTATCTATTCTTCAATTTGCCTATTAGTCTATAATTATATTTGACTATCTATGAATCTATCTATCAGTCTATGTATCTTTGTGTCTATGTGTCTTTCGGTCTATCCTTCTTTCTATCTACATATCTATTTGTCTATGTGTCTATGTGTCTACATGTCTGTATATCTATCTATCTATTTATCTATCTATCTCTCTAACTATCTATCTATCTATTTGACTATTAGTCTATCAGTTTATCTATTTATCTATCTATTTGTCTACTATTTGTCTATCTATATTTCTATTTGTCTTTCTGACTTTTTATCTAACTATCTTTCTATCTGTCTAGCTAGTTAGCTATCTATCTATCTGTCTATCTGTCTTTCTATCTATATATCTCTCTATCTATCTATATATCTATTAATCAATTTATCAATCAGTCTATATATCTTTCTTTTTATTTGTTTTTTTATTTAAATGTCTATATGTCTAGCTTTTAATCTATGTAACAATCTAACTATATACAATTCTATCTATATATCTAACTATCTAACTATATATCTATCAAACTATCTAACTGACTTCTTTCTATTTACCTAAAGTCAATTTAATTATCTGTCTAATTATATATCCATTTATCTATCTATCTATCTATTTGTATGGATATCTATTATTCTACCTATCTATTTGTCTAGCTCTCGATCTGTCTATCTATTTATCTATTTGTGTATCTATATATCTTGTTATTTGTCTAACTATCTATCTATCTATCTTTATATATGTCTATCAACTTATCTATCTATGTATTGATTTATCTATCTATTATAGCTATCTATCTTTCTACCTACCTATCTATTTATCTATCAAGGTGTCTATCAATCTATTTGTGTGTCTAGCTATTTGCATATTATTTCTATTTGTATATCTATCTATGCATATATCTATTTATTGCTCTATTTATAGATCTATTTCTCAATAAATATTTATATCTATCAATATATCTATCTATATATTTCACTGCTTATTTGTCTATCAATTTATTTGAGTATTTCTCTATTTGTCATTATTTTTATATCTTTTATATCTATATGTCCATCTCTCTATGTGTTTTTCTATTTATCTATCTATCTATATATTTATCTATTTTTTTTATGTATGTATCAGTCTATCTACCTATCAATCAATTTATCTATCTACTATTTATCATTCTATGTATTAATTTATCTATTTTTCTATCTATCTATATCTCTATTTGTCTATAAGTCTATTTTTCTATTTGTCTATTTATATCTTTCTATTATTTATCAATCTATCAATCAATCAATCTGTCTATATGCCTAGCTAACTATCAATCTATCTGTCTATCTTTACATTAGTCTATCTATTTATCTATCTATTTAGCTATCTTTCTATTTATCTATCTATTTAGCTATCTTTTTATTTATCTATCTATCTTTCAATATTTTTATCTGTATATCTATCAATTTGTTCTTCTATCTATCTATCTATGGGTCTATTTATCTATTTGTATATCTATCCATCTATATATTTGTCTATATATCTCTCTACGTAACAAACTATATATCTATTTATTTATTTGTCTATCTATTTATTTATCTATCATTCTATCTATCAGAAATATAGCTAAAATATATAAACAGATAAATAGATAGATAGTCAAATTGAAATATAAACATATAACATATATATATATATATATAGGTAGACATGTGGATATATATATTGATAGATATATAGATAGACAGATAGATTGGCACATAGATAGATATATAGATTGACAAATAAATAGATATATAAATAAACATATAGATAGACAGATAGATAAAGAGATATATAGACAGATAGATACATGGATTAATAGAAAGAAAGATAGACAGGATATATATATATATATATATATCGATAGATAGATAGAATGATAGATAAATAGACAGATTGGTAGACAGATAGATAGTCAAATATATAGAGAGTTAGATATATAGATAGATAGATAGATAGCAAGATATATAGAGAGATAGATATACAAAAAGTTATATAGATAGATAGACACATATATAAATAGACAAATAGATAGTCACCTATATAGACAGACTAATAATATATACATAGATAGATAGATAAATTGATAGATAGACTAATACATACACAGACATATTGGTAAATAGATAGATAGATAGATATACAATTAGATTATTAGATAAATAGACATATATAATGATTGATATACCAAATGATAGATAGCCAGATAGACCCACAGATATACAGACAGACAGATAGATAGACAGATAAATAGAAAGAAAGAAAGAAAGATAGATAGATAGATAGATATATAGATAAATAGATAGACAAATAGATAGAAACATACACACACACACACACACACACACACACACACACACACACAGATGGATAAATAGATAGATATATAGACATCCAGATAGACAATCAGATAAATAAATAGATAGAAAGATAGATAGACAAATAGATAGATAGACTAATAGATTGATAGATAAAAATGCAGATAGACATGCATATAGAAAGTCAGATAAAAAGATTGATAGACAGGTAGATAAACAAATAGAATGATAGATATAAAGTATATATATTGACACATAGATTGTTGGATTGATAGATGAAAAGATAGTTGGATATATAGACGGATAGATAGACAAATAGATAGAAAGACAGATAGTTAGATGGATAGGCGGATGAATAGATAGATGGATAAATAGTCAATCAGATAGATATATACATAGATCATTAGATAAATAGTTAGATATATAGTTAGCTTGATATATATATATATATATATATTCATAATTAGATTGATAGATAGATTAAAGGTAGATTTATAACAATTTCATAGATAGATTGATAGATAAATAAATATATAGATCGATATACAGATACATATACTGATATATATATATATATATATAGACAGATTGATAGATAAATAGTTAGATATATATATAGAAATATAAATATGTAGAAAGAAAAATTGATATACAGAGATAACAAATAGAAAATTTGATATATAGAGTGTTGGAGTTATAGTTAGATAGACAAATAAAAAGATAGATAAATAGATAGTCAGATAGATAGATAGATAAATAAACAAATAGATAGACAGATATATAGATAGATATTTAGATAGATAGTTAGTTAGTTAGATAGATAGATAGAGAAATATTTAGATAGGTAGACAGAAAGATAGAAAGATAGATAGATAGAAAAATTGATAGATAGAAAGGAAGATAGATAGAAAGATATATAGATTGAAAGGTTGACAGACATATAGTTAAATTAGTTAGTTAGATAGATAGTTAGATATATACATAGATAGATAGGTAGATAGACAAATAGACTGATAGATAAATAGGCATATATAGATAGATAGATACACAAATAGTTAGACAGATAGAAAAATAGACAGATAGAGAGAGAGAGAGATAGATAGATAATTAGATATATAAATAAACAAATACATAGACAGATCGATAGATAGATAGTTAAATATCTAGATATACAAATATATAGTTAAATAGACAATTAGATAGATAGATAGATAGATAGATAGATAGGTAGATAGATAGGTAGATAGATAGGTATATAGATGGATAGATACATAGATTGATAGATATTTATATATAGAAAGATATAAAAAGAGTTAGGCAGATAGATAGATAGATAGATGCCGCCTACTATTGGTGATGCCGCTGATGCCACCATTGCCGCCACCACCACCACTGCCACTGCTATCGCTGCTGCCACTACTACCGCTTCTGTCGCTACTATCGTTTCTGTCACTTCTTCCACTTCTGCCGCTGATGCCGCCTCTGACTCCACAACCACTTCCGTCGCTGCTGCCACTACCACCACTGCTACCACTGCTGATAATAAAAGTAAGGCGAGCGATGATGCTCGACTAATGAACTTGAGATTGAGTGAGGTATTGACGAGGCGGCGAGCTGCTTCTCCTAAAATAGGACCCCATATTCCTCCTGGACTAAAATTACATGACACTACACGAGCATAATCATCAACATCATTCTAAGACCTAGTACAATTAGAACCAATCATCGCAGAATCTAGAGCAACGAAACTTATTTAAGCATACGTTCACTTTGTACAATGTGATAATTTCATATCAATACAATTACTAAGATTTTTATGACCAACTTCTATCTGCCTGGCTAGCCTAGACTATAAATATCATCCAACAGCATTAAGAAAAGTCTAATATCTAATGCTTTTATTACCTACATCAGTGAGCAATGCACAATGATGCCTAGACCCGCCCGAGCAATTATATATTCAAAAGTGTGTCTGTGTGTAAATAGGTGTGTACAATTGATAATATATACATAACTACAAATAAATATATGCACCCACTTATGTATATACCCAGTATATACGTATGTATATACTATAGTATAAAAGTACATATATACCGAGTATATACGTACATATATACTACAATATAAAAGTACGTATATACCGAGTATATACATACATATATACTACAATATATAAGTCTGTATATACCGAGTATATATGTACAAATATACTCAGTATATACGAACATATATACTTGGTATATACGTACTTATATACTCAGTATATACGTACATTTATACCAAGTATATATGTACATATATACTACAGTATTATATGTACGTATGTATAATCACATAGCCTTAGATGACACACACATGTGTACTTTAATGCAAATACACATACCATCAAAGATAAAAGAATAAAATAATATAGGATTAAAAAACATGCATATAGGTCTCTCAGGCATGGTCAGCATTTCTCGTTCGTTTTTTTCTAGTACTCCACGAAAATAGAGAATATTGTTACACCTACACATGGAGCATAACATACTACATTTACAAACTAATAACCGATGACAAGGAGTCACAGATCTGAACTATGATGAAGCATATCAGCGCAAAATTTGAGTGTCAAGAACAAACCTACATTTGCATGGAATTACTTTTTTTGGTTCATATCACTGCTTCATATAATAAGGTGTTGTTCCCAACACCATGGAGGCCCCGCCAAGGCTTTTACATACCTATAATAGACTAAAACTCTACCCAAGAATTTCGGGGACACACAGACATATTTACAAATATATAAAAATAGTTATTATAGACATGAAAAAACAAAAATCAAAGTTGATCGTCATACAGCTTCAACTAAAATTTAATAAAAAAATTTAATATTTTTATATTAAATTGAATAAAAATATAAACTATAAATATTAATTTTTAATTAAAAAAATTCATTTAATTACTTATTCTAATACAATATTTTATATAACTAATACAAAATAAAATAATATATTTATATTACATCTTATTAATCAATGTATCTACCAACATTGCATAAAGTATAATCTATCCAAGCATTGACGTTGCTTTGACTCTCTCAACTCTTCCGATCACCAACTTTCTGCTACAAAAAAGCTGTCTGAGTCATGGTGCGTCATGTCTATTGAAAAATCCCTTCACTTATACAAGCTTCGTAAGGAAAACAATGTGATACCATATCTGTAAGAAATTTAAACCACTAAATCTAATCAAAGTAAATTAAAAAAAACTATGTTTGATAAATAAATATTACTTCAATAAATATGTACATATATACTAGTATTTCACTCGTACATATATTACTACAGTATTTGTACATATAAACTAAAATATTACTTGTACATATATACTAAGTACATATATACTTAGTATATATGTACATAAAATACTATAGTATTATATGTACATATATACTGACTATATATGTACATATATACCACATTTATTACTGTTGCTGCTGCTCCCATTTTCACTGTCGTTCCTGCCAATGTCGCTCCTACCACTGTCATTGTCACTACTACTACTGGTGTTGCCGGTGTTGCGGCCGGTGCTGCCGCTACTACCGCTGCTGCCAGTTCTAGCACCGCTGCTGCCACTGCCGCTGCTGTCGTCGCTGCCGCCACTGCTACTCTATATAAATGCATACAAAGTTATAAATAATTATATAGAATTACATATGTGTATACATATATGTATATATCATTAAAAATAAAGTTATATTTTATATATAGAGTTTTTTATAGTTATACAAATATTTATATATAGTTATACACATATAGTTAAACATTATGTTGTATGTTTTTATACATATCATTATAAATATAGTTACATGTGGTTATACATATAGTTACACGTATAGTTTAACTTATAATTATACATGTATGTATATATATTTTTTCATATAATTTCATATATTTATACATATAGTTATGTATAGGTATAGATATACTAAAATACATTTTTTATACTAGTATATAAAAATATATATTAAATATATGTTGTTAATTATATATTTAAATGTAGTTATGTATAAAGTTTTTATAGTTATACATATAGTAAGATTGAATTATTTATAGGTATATGTTATTATACATATAAAATATATAGTTATTTGAAGGGCAAATTAGAGTGAGTATCTCATATTTTGACTGCTCGTCCATAATAAAATTAATAAAAAATAAAAACAAGGTGTGAACTAGAAAGAAGCTAAAATTATAATATTTTCTTTAATGCTTATGTATAAAGTTCCAAGACATGTAGCTTAGATGAAACAAGGTGTAAACTAGGAATGGTGAAGTGTCAAATGGGTTGGGCGACATAAGCACGACATGATTCATCAATGTCTAGCATTGTATGATTCATCCATGTTTGACCTGGTTCATAGTCATGCCGAGCTAGGTGGGTCTGACCATGCCTTGTGTTAGGCTTGGCATGGCTCGTGTGCATGACATTGTAGCATGACCCATTAGCATAGGGTTTTTAGAAAAAGTAGTTACTTTTTTTAATGATTGTTGGTGCCTTGCTAGCTAAAATATTTATACCCATTAAAGGTGAAAATATTTTTTAGCCATTGAATTGCATTTGAGCGCTTATTTGTAAAAATTTGATAGCTTTTGAGTTGCTGCCCTAAAATATGTGAAATAAAAAAATAATTTTTAATTAAAAAATTTTTCTATATATATTTTATGGATATATTTTTATTTTTATTTTTATATTATATATTTTTTCTCTTTTTGTTATTATTATATTCATATTGTATCCTATTTGTGCTATTTTGTTAAATAATTTATAAGTTTAAGTTGTCTTGTATGTCATGTATGTGTTAGTTTCATGAGCAGTTGACTTTCAAATAGAAAAATATGAGGTACATATCTAAAGTATTTAATACACACAAAAACTTACGGTATACAATGTGATTATGTTTAAAGAATTAATTTTATTTAGTATATTTTAGATTAATAATTATATTTAAAAAATGTAAATAATTTAAATTTATTATTATTTTTCTCCTACTTTCAATTCAATCTCATACATAAAAAAATGATAAATGTTGAATAATAACAATAACTTGACTTAAAGGTTCATATTTGTAACTAGGTTTTCTCTTATAATTTTCACTCATTTGCCTCAGAAACATAAAAATAAACAAAATTTAGTAATATGTATGTACTTAACAAAATCAAAATAAAATAGTTGGAGAGTTGAAGAAGATTTTGGGTAAACATGAATGAACTATACGATCTTTGAAGTTGGATCAACATCAGGTTAATTGACCATCTTCATTTATCGCAATGAATTTGTGAGAGAAGATGTGATGAAATTGATTATTAACTCAAGTATTCTGGTTAGATTTTTGGAATATTCTAAAACAATTTCTCTTATGCAAATTTACTTTCGATCTACTTATCATAGAATTCTTAGTCTTATGTCAACTAATAGGAATAACATTATTAAATATTTTAAATTAAAAAAATAATTAGTAATTAAGAACTTAGCAAATAGAATGGAGGGTTGTCCTTGAAGTTCGACTTCTAGACTAGGCATGAATCATGATGATATTTTTTTTGCATGTCTCACCATTATGTCAATTTTTATGTATAAAATTAATAATTTTTTTCTATCCAGTCAGTAGATCAAAAAAGTAAGATTAGAGTCGCTAGCCTTAAGATTGTCTAGCTCTTTGGGAGATATTATTTGCTCTAAATAAGCTGCAACTGCATTTGTCATTTTCTCTTAGTATAATCTCTAATTCTTAGGCATTCAAATATCCTAATTTTTGGATCATCATGATCAGGAAATATAATATATCCGCGTGGCTATTGAATCATCTAAACTCAAAGTAAATTTTCTCTCATTGAAAGTTAGACTCTCTTTAGAGTCAATCTGATTTATACTTTTTGATACATATAATGACTCAATCCGAATATTATCATAATTTAAACCTATAAGTTGTAGCTAATACATGTCCATGTCACTTAACTAGAGGTCCAATTCAAATGGGATAACAGAAGAGTAAGTAAAAGTAATGGATCCAAATATGTTTTATGGATTCTTATTCTTCAGACTCGCTAAAAAATAAATATGCTCAAAAAAATAATGTTAGTACTCACTAATATTATATCAAACTCTTATTATAAAAGGTGGATCATTTTTATATACTAAAGTAACTAGGAAAGATTAAACTCAAAGTTTTTGGTTTCATCTTATGTTTTATGGAGATATAATGAAAAAATAAATGTTTTTAAAAATTATGAGGAAAGTTAAATGTTGTATCTCCATTATGCATGATCGGATAGAGTATAATGTAAGAAATAATATAAAAGGGTAACTGTTTGATGAGTTAATTTTTGGTTGATTTATATATTATCTAAAATATTTCAATTAAATATTTATTCTATCTTTTTAATAATCCTATTCTTGTGAAAGATTGTAACATGGGAAGACTAATGTATGATTTTATGATTCAAATAGTAAATTTTATAACTGTTTAATACATATATTTTAATATATGATTATTTTTTAAATATTTGTATTAAATTATTTATTTTACTATTTTATAAAATAATGTTAAAAAGTATGATATAAGGTGAAATATAAATAATTCCTACATGATGCACATGTTTCTTTTTTTTAGTATAAATTCTAAATTATGGGTGGTAAATTATCTAGTTTTCAACTCATGAGTAGGAACTATAGTAAATTACTAGACAATTTATTGTGTCATCTGGACTCAAGGTAAATTACTTCTCCATGGAAATCTCACTTTATTCAAAGTTGATATGATTTATATTTGTCAGAGCAAATGATGATCCCATACTCATAGGTGGGTAATCATAATTTGAACCAATAAGTTCATATGTAGTTGGTGGTGATCCTCTCTAGTCTCTTATAACTGGAAATTTAAGTGGGGTTATAGGGGAATGAGGAAGAATAATTAATCTGATTATATCTTTAGATTATTATTCTTCCTGAATTCACTAAAAAATGAGTTTGCTTTAAAAATATTTCATCACTCTCTAATATTATCCTAGACATTAATGAAAAATACTTTTACTTTTTTATATACTAAAATAATCAAGAAAAATAAATAAAATAATTAATTTTAGAATCTCTAGAAAACATGCTAAATAATTTTTATATGATTCAAAATTTGAAAGGACACACAGTCAAAAATGATTGAAGAATACATAAACACTTACACACACTTTCACACACTTGTGCACACACTATCACACACTTGCACACACATTGTCACACACTTGCACATGAATATGTACATATGCACATGAAATTGCACACATTGTTACACTTTGTACCATCTACATTGATGTAGTTGGCATTGACGTACATCTCATGCAATGGCCATGCGATGGAGAGATGGGAAACACACATTATGTGTGCCTTCTTTGGAAAGAGGTAGTGTACACGCATGCAATGTTACGCACAGTGCATCTGTGATTGTGATGTTACTATCTACATGCACTTCTCTCTCTACAAAATATAGTATTTGTGCTCTTAAAGGTACTAGCTCTAATAACATGCTGAAAATAAATTCAAAATATCAATACTACCCATGAAAAATAATGTACAATGTTGTATCCTTATATAATGGGCAATATGAATTGGGACAGCTCATATGTCGAGTATTCTCATATGTAATAAAATAATCAACAAATAAAAAAAATTGCAAAACTATAAACAAATGGAAACTATAATAACTATTAAAATAATATATATTAAATAAATAATGTTGATTTTGATTATTTTTTAGATATTTGCTCATGTCTGGTATTAGATCTCTCTTTGAAATATTTAGTAAGATATTTTTTTTGTCGTCGGATCTGTGTGAGCAAGTATTCATTCGATCTGATACATTTAGAAGAAAAATGAAAGCTCACTAGAGAGAAAATTAGAAAGAAGTTAGGATATTTTATCATATTGATTGATAATTATATAGGTTTTACTTGATTTTTTTTAATTTTAAATTACATTTTTTTATTTTAAATTATATTTTTTTTTATTTTCAGTCATTTCATAAAAAGATATAAAACCATCTTAATGAAAATATAAAATAATAGTATAGTAATAATGTATCAGATAGTTTTCATACTTTATGTATGAATCTTGAGGTTATATACCAGACTTCATGTACAGACACATCATCATGGAATGAGATTTTAAAAAGGATGAATAGATATTTGATTGAGACAACTCAGATTTTTTAATCGAAGTATTTTGAATAGTCTTTCGGAAATATATTAATCAAATCTATTTTATCAATTGAAATTTTTTTTATCATTTCTTATTATATGATTTTTTTTAATCATTTATTTTGGAAAAAGAAGTTATTTAATCTCTTTCAGTGTATTTTGGTGTGTTTGTTTTGTTCATCTTTTTTTCCTATGACAATATAAGATAATACCTAGTACTTTGAGATTTAATTTTCTTGGTTAATCTATTATCTAAAAAGTATGCTAGTAATTTTAACTAGAATCTTATTGAGTATTAGTAAATATTGATATTTTTTTAAAGTTGACTCATTTTTAAACAAGCCTAGAACAAGAGTCCAAATAATATATGTGAGTAAATTAATTTTTAGTCTTTCCTGAGCCTCCAATGAGGTGGGATGATCACTCATCGGTTACAATTGAATTTGGTTCACTTAATGATAATATTTATATGAAATCATCATATTGACCAATAAGTATAGATCAAGTTAACTCTAGAGAGAGTGAAGTTTCACAAGAAAATAAATATCTCTTGAGTCCATACAACTTGGCAATCCTCGAGTCTACTCTAATTCTAGATCATGATGATTTAGAGACTACGAGACTTTATTGTACAAAACTTAGAGTTTGTATTGAGAATGGACACGCATAGAATGTTTAGAGCATCTAAAAGTATCCCATGTAGCCATGTATTCTGATCATCAATTCCTATGATATTAGTCTTCTAATCACTCTTAAAATAAAGTGAAGATTTCTACCCAGCATCATATTGTATAGGTATTTTTGTACTGTGATATTCATGTCTCATTCTCAAATATTATCTCATTTAAGATGATATCATATATTATGATTGCCTCTCTAAGATATGCCATAGGTGGGTGTTCATTATGAAAACATATCTAGATGAGGAGATAAATTATCATAAGATAAGATGTATTGTCAGTAGGATTACTCATATATTTTATATTGATTATTAAAATATTGTTCTCTAAACTTGATAAAATAGTCATCATAAAGATTTTTATTTCATTAGTGAACTCCCACAGTTAGAAATAATCTTCATAGATATCCAATAGGTCATGCCAAGTGGAATGTCATATTTTAGGCTTAGTCTTTCCATTGTGTCATGCCTAGCATTACATGGCTCTGAAAATGGAAACCTAGTATGGCTTGTCAGCTGCCAGGAACATGTCAGGCCAAACCTTGACATGCTTGCACACAATTCATGTAGCTAACCTAAATTCATTCCAATCCAGCATGTATTCATTTTAGGTTAGCATGACTGCATGAATTCATCCTAGACTAGTAGGGGTTCATTATAGGCTAGCTTGATTCATTTTGAGTTGGCCCAGGTTCATTCTAGACTAGCCCAAGTTCATTCTAGCTTAGCTTGGAATAAGGGTGTCAAATAAGTCGGGCGGCGCGGGCATGTCCCAAATCAGTAGTGCCTGGCCGAGCATGGCACAATCTAGAACTGTGCCTCGGGACAAGCGCCCCTAGGCATGGTTTATGGCCTACTGGGCCGGCATGAGTCGTGCCTCATGTCGGTGCCAATGAATGGTAAACCTTTATGGGCAATTTTATTATTTATTTTTAAATTTGACCGCCCCATCACGGGCCAGTCTATTTTTTAAAAAACATTCGGTCACATGATTAATTTTTATCTGGTTTTCCTCTCTTTGTCATTCGGCATGGTGAGCATGACCGTGCACTTTGTCATGCCTATCAGGCTGCTATGACTAGCATGCAATGGGATTTTAACCATGTCGTGCATGGCATGGCCGTGCTAAGAAAAAGTGGGTCATGCATGCACGACATGGCCCACTTCACACCTCTAGCTCGAATTCATTCCAAGCTAGCTTGGATTCATTCTAGGCCAGTTAGACATCATTCTAGGATAGCACGAGTTCATTCTAGGCTAGCTCAGGTTCATTTTAGGCTAACTCGGATTCATTACATGCTAGAGTTCCATGCTAGCCTAGATTTGTTCCATGCTTGCTTGCATTCTTTCCAAGCAAACTTGGGTTTATTCCAGGATAGCCTGCATTCAATTCAAACAAGAGGTGTTAAATAGGTCATCACATGTTGGCATTACTCATTTTTTCACAACATAGCATGGTGGCGTTGTCCACCAGCCCAGCAAGGCACGGTGAGCATAGCAAAGTGCATTGCCATGCCCGACTGTGTTGAACGGCAATGATGCACAGAAGACAGAAGATTTTAAAGTTTTAAATAATCTAATTTTTTTTATTTTGAATTTTAATTAACTTGTGATTTTAAAATTGTTAATATTTTGAAAATTTTGCATTAGTTTATTCATTGTTATTCTAAATAATAAAAGTTAAATCGTGATTACTTTCTAGTTAGGAGATAAAATCATAATTTTTTTAGATTCAATAATTTAGGAAGTAGAAGAGAGAGATTAGAAAGAGAGAGAGAATGAAGTTTAAAATACATTTAATCACTCGATATGATATATTTGCCAAAAAGAAGAAGAGGTCTTTGTGATAATCATCATCACGTGTTTCAGGCCGTTAGATTGGAATTTTTTTGTCCCGGTGGACTTCTTTGATTCACTGCCCACAAGTTCCCACAGATGACAGATTAGACATTGTTAGCACTTAGCACTTAGCATGGTGATTGTAACATGTGTAATAACTTTAACTGATTATCTTTTTCAACTATATGTTATAATTGTCGCCATTGATATTAATGTGTTCCATAAACTTAAATGATATTAGATTATCTTTGTTACATTGCAAAAGTTTTTTTTTTGCTTTTTTTTTTATATTTTCTTGTTCTTCTAAAACTTCTCCCTCAATTCTTCCTCAACAAAAACATTGAAAAAGTGCTATTAAAAAATTAGGTTCTTTTTATGTCATTTTTTTTACTACAAAGAACAAGAAAACAATTTATCACATACACTTGTGGTGTATGTATGTTTGTGTGTGTGTGTGTGTGCATGTGTTTCTTATGAAAGTTTTGAAACTTGAAAATAAAACTCAATTCACTTAGGTAGATATTTTGATGGAAAGAAATATGGATATATATATATATATATATGCTTACTTACATGCATGCATGTGTGTGTGTGTGTGTGTGTGATTCTCATAGATTTAAGGAGTAATTATGTGTAAATATGAATATAAAGTGCATATACATTTTGTAAGAGTTGTGTTTTACAAATAGAATATTTTTTTAATATATATATATGAAGTGAAAATGTTAACAAATCATTGGGGTAATAATAAATGGTAAAATTATACTTGGTTTGGGAAAATTAATAATTAATGTTTAGTGGTACTAAGTTTAACAATTTTTTTTGTCCCACTCAAACCTAGCTCATCTTATCTTTTGGGTCATTTATAAATTTTGAGGGTCTGGGGTTGAAGAAGGTAAGATACTCGTACTAACAATATTGTGTCACAACTAATAAAAAAAAGTATGTTTATGTATCCCAAATAGAAATTATATTTGTTTTTTAAATTAAAAAATTTAATATTTCTTACAACAAATTGAAAAAATAATAATATCTCGGTGTATTGAAAATAATCAACCTGATTCTATCATTTATCATTATATGTATGTATGTATCTAAAAAAATTGGCAACCCTCTTTTAAAAAAATATATAAAAGAAAGACTATGGGTAATGGGTTAGATCAGATAAGAATCCAACTTGCTTTTTATAAAAATCAAAAATATTTTATAATTTATATTTCTTATTTTTAATTATATATATGTATGTATGTATGTATATGTATGTTCTATCTATATATTGTTTATATACAATATATATGTGGTAAGTATATGTATATATATATACACTATGGGTCAGATTAAATAGGAATCCAACTTGCATTTTTTATAAAAATCAAAAATATTATTTAATAATTATTTTCTTATTTTTATATTATACATATAAATAAATCATATATGTACGATATATACAATATAGATACATACATACTTAAAATATATATATTGTGTGCATGTGTATATCTATATATATTGTGTTTGTGTGTGCATATTTATTTATATATATAATTTATATATACATATATATATAATAGATCTATATGCATACAATGTGTGTGTGTATATGAACAATATATATCAAAAAAATAAAAACCATCCAGAAACGAAGTAATAGGGCATACTTTTCTTTTGATACCCGACTAGAGTTCTTCAAACTGATGAAAAAGATGGAGATGGAATCACATGCACTAGCATGGAAAGATTAGTGCGCATAGTTTTTGTGTTGCATATGATTATTGCTGAGTAATCACATGAGTTCTATGTGAATTGCATTACATGATCAGAATCAAATTAATGGAATGACTTACCGGTAAAAGATGACTTCATTCTGATAAAGCACTTTATGATCGGCATCACTACCATGCACGTTGCGGAGAGAGAAGTTTTGTCTTCCAGAGGCCCCCTCAAGAATCGAAGCCAGTTGGAGTTGTAGTCTGGTGAGGGTTTATAGATAAGGTGAGATAAACTACAGAAGCAAACACCGAGCCTCTTGGAGATGCTCTTAAGCGCATGTTAGAGTTGAAATTTATATATTTGTAAACTTCATTTTTTTATACATATATGTATAAAAAATGAACTATATATAACTAAATAAACAATAAATAATTATATTTACATAAAGACTCATTTTTCAATTCATTTATTTATACATATATGTTAAAGTTGAATTGATGATAAATCTTTTTCTGATATATTTTCATAGATTTACATATATTACATAAAGTCTCATTTTTTTCAATTCATTTTTTTATACATAAAGATTCATTTTTCAATTAATTTTAGGATTTACATATAGTTATATATTTTATACATCTATATTTATTACATATATATAGATTTACATATATGTATAAATAGCTAAATAAATAATAAATAATTATAATACATAAAGACTCATTTTTTTATTTATTATCAAATATTTTCAACAAAGCTCATGTGTGTGTAGTAAGGTACACATGAAAAACAAACACCGTACAATTTTTTATTATAAAATTAATTAAACAATAAATATATAAACAACTTCAAAAAATAGATGTTTATCTTTATAACTAGAAAAAAAAATCAAATGGCTACAAAATTTACAAACTTCATATAGCAAGACACACATGAAAAGATGATTGGTCTTCAAGCCACAATCCTAAGTGTTATAAAACACTCTCGATGTTAAAAAATATATAAATATATATATTTTATTGTTATAAATTTTTAAGAATTCATATTAATTTTTATAAAGATAATATGAAATAATTTTAAAGGCATAAAATTTCATATTATTTGATATCATTTATAATTTTTAAAATTTTAAAAATTACTTAAAGGGAGAAGATAATTAAAAAAGTTATAATTTTTATTTTAATAAAGACTAAATAATAAAAGCTAATAGTAAAAATATTACTCAATTATTTAATTCTTATAAATTTTAGTAGGGGAAAACATGTATGTATTTATTTTTAAATATTAATAATTTTCTTTTAAATTTAATAAAAAAATTTAATTTTTATTATAATTAAAGATTTTCAAATTTTGTATTAATTATTTTTTTAAAAGTTTCCTATAATCATAAAATTTTTTTTATACATTATAATAATATTAATATTTACTAGTTTATTCATTAATTCAAATATTTATGAATATATTTTTTATTTTATCATACAATGAATTATTTTACATTTATATTAGTATAAATTTTAATGTATGTTAATTTAATTTGTAAAATATTGATAAAAATTATTATTCTTATTGAATTAATTATTTAATGTTACTTTAAAACAAAATATTAAGTTACTTAATTAAACATTTTAGAAAAATTTTTTGTATAATTTTTTAAAAAATTAATACATCGTAAAAATAGTAATTTTAGTCCTTATTAATATAATTGTTTTTTGTATTTTTATATTTTTTAAATTATTTATTTATAATATCATTTTTTATAATTTTACGAGGAGAATGTTTCTTTCAATGGACCACTCATCTATAGACCATTAACATAAATTTAATAAACAAAATTAAATAAAATATTAAAACTAATAATAAACTAAAAAAATAAATAATTAATTACTGGCTAGTGAAATTCCATCACTAAATTCGTCCATATGTCTGGGATTTAATTAGATACGGAAGTTCCGTCTCTAAATTTGTCGCAATATTCTGGATTTAATTATCTAGGGAAGTTTCGTTGCTAAATCCATCGATATATTCTTGATTTAATTAGCTAGGGAAGATCTGTCACTAAAATTCATCAATATATTTAGGATGGAATTGGCTAGGGAAATTCTGTCGTTAAAATCTGTCACTATATTCAGTATGTAATTAGCTAGAGAAATTATGTCGCTAAATCTTACGCTATATTTGGGAATGTAATTAGCTAGGGAAATTTCATCGATAAAATCCATCGCTATGTTCCAGAAGTAATTAGCTAGGGAATTACGTCGCTGATCTCTGTCACTATGTTCCGGATGTAATTAGATATGCAAATTCCATTGCTAAATCCGTTGCTAAATTCTAGATTTTATTAGCTAGAAAAATTCCATCACTAAATCCATCGCTATATTCAGGATTTTATTAACTAGGAAAATTCCGTCGCTAAATTCATTGCTTAATTCCATGTTTTTCTAGAGTGAAATTTATGAAAAATATTTCGTCATTAATCCATCTCTAATCTTTCACTAAATTCCCCACTTTTATTGAGCAAATTTTATGAAAATATTCTATTACTAATCCATCGCTAATCCATTGCTAAATTCCCCGCTTTTCTTGAGTAGAATTTACAAAAAATATTCCATCGCTAATCCGTTGCAAATTTTTAATTCAATGAAAAATCATAAATCCCTTGATATTCCCTAGGTAATCCCTCCCAATTTGGCTAGGGATTGATCCCTAGCTAAAATTTTCTAGCTAAATGAACATTTTCTTGTAGTGTTACATCTACATGAACATGAACAAAAATATTATTATATAGATTAAAAATCGATAGATATATATATATATATAACTATATATTAACAGATAGATAGACATTTAGATAGTTATATTGATATATTGAAAAAAAAATATAGATAGTTAGATATAAAGAAAAATAGATAGACAAATAGATATATAGATAAATAGATAGATAGAAAGATAGATGGATGGATAGATAGATAGAAATATAGATATCCATATAGATAGAAAGAAGAAGATAGATAGATAAAAAGATAGACTGATAGATAGACAGACAGATAGATAGATAGATAGACATATAAATTGATAGTTGATAGAAAGATACATAGACATATAAATAGATATTAAGATAGACGGAAATATATACACATAGATACACACATATATAGATAGAGAGATAGAGAGATAGAGAGATAGATTGAAAGGTAAATTGACAGATAGATAGATAGAAAAATAGATAAAAAGATAGAGAAAAACATAGATCAATAGATAGATAGACAATTATATAGACAGATAGATTGACAGATTGATAGATAGATAAATAGAAAGATAGATAAATAGATAATAGATAGATAGATAGACTGACAAGTAGATATGGAGATAGAAAGATTGATAGATAGATATATAGATAGATAGATATATAGATAGACAGATAGATAGAAAAATAGTTTGACAAATAGAAAGACAAATAGACAGATAGACAAATAGATACATAAATAGATAGAAAGATAGATAAACATTTATATAGACAGACACACAGAATGATAGATAAAAAGTTTGATACACATATTGATAAACACGTAGATAGATAAATTAATAGTGAGACAGATAGACAGATAGATATACATATAGATTGATTGATAGATAGATATATATATATATATATATATATATTCATTGACAGATAGGTTGATAGATAAAATGATATTAAGATTGATAAACATATTGATAGAATGATTGATTAATAAATTGATAGATATATTGATATACTTAATGATAGGTTGATAGATAGAAAGATAGATAGATATATAGATAGATAAATAGATAGAAAGATAGATAGAGAGTTAGATAGACAGAAAGATAAACAGATATATAGTCAGACAAATAGAAAGAAATAAATATAGTTAGATATATAGATAGAGATATAGATATATAGATAGATAGATAGATATATAGAAAGTTAGATAGATTGATAGACATTTTGATAGATATATAGACATATTGAAAAAAAGATCGATATAAAGATTAATAGACTGATTGTTAGACAGATAGATAGATTTATAGACAGATAGATAGTTAGATAGATAGATAGATGATAGATAAATAGATAGATAGACAAATAGATAGACCGATAGATAGATAGATAGATAGATAATTTATTTTTCAAATAGATAGATAGATAGCTAGATAGATAAACAAATAGATAGATAGATAGATAGATAGGTAAATAGATTGATATACAGATAGATAGTTAGATTAATATGTTGATAGAATATAGATAAATAGATAGATAGATATACAAATAGATAAAGAAGTAGATAGATAGATAGACAAAAAGATAGATAAATAGATAAAAATAAAGATAATTAAATAGATAGTTAGATAGATAGATTAATACAAAGATAGATAGACATATAGATAGAGAAATATATAGATAGATAGAGTCACAAATAGATATATAGATAGATTAATAAATAGATAGACAGATAGACAGACATATAGATATATAGAAAAATAGACAAATAGATAGATAGTTAGAATAGACAAATAGAAAAAAAAGTAGATAGACAGATAGATAGACATATAGATAGATTAATTGATAGACAGAAAGATAGATAGACAGATAGATAGACAAATAGATGATCTATTTGTCTATTAAGATATACAGGCATGTAGACAAGTAGGAAGATACTAAGGCAGGTAGAGAGATAGACACACAAACACACAGATAGATAGACATGTAGATTGATAGTTAGAAAGTCAAACAAATAAATAGAATATAGATAGATAGGCAAAAAAAGAAAAATAGACAATTAGATAGATAGTTTAATAGACAATTTGATAGACAGGTTGTTAGAAAGATAGATAGATAGATAGATTGATTGATTGATAGTTAAATATATATGCACACACATAGATATATAGATAGATAGGCAGGCAGCCTTGTAATAAGTCAGTCAAGTAGGTAGATAGATAGATAGACAAACATACGGATATACAGACATGTAGATAGATAGTCAGAAAGTCAAACAAACAAATTGAAAGATAGATAGACAGACAACAAAAAGACAAAAAGACATATAGATAGGCAGTTTGATAGACATTGATAAATAGTTTGATAGAGAGATTAATTGAAAGATTGATAGACCACTATAATAAAAATCCCAAAGAGCTTGGGAATTTTCCCTAGCACAATGGGTTATTTTTATCGCTAAAGTGGATATAATGATGGAATAATAATGGAACCTTTCCCAAGCTAAAGTGCTCGTTGCTAATAAATAATGAGGGAAAGAATTCCTAGCTAAAAAATTTTTGCAACAGGAAAATACCCTAGCTAAAGTAATAATTTCCCTATCGAATTTTTACATGAATTCGAAGCATCAAAAAATTTCCTAACTAAATTAGCAAAAGAAAAATTCCTATCTAAATTACCAAGGGAAAATTCCCTAGTTATTTTTATTCAAAAACCTATTTTCACTATTTTATTTTTTTTTCAAAAAATTTAATTAAATAATTTCATGTTTTTATATTAAATTGAGTAATAATAAAAACTATAAATGATAATTTATAATTAACAAAAATTAAAATCAGTTAATATATTATTCTAATATAATATTTTACATAGTTAAAATAAAAATATAACAAAATTTTATTATATCTTATTTATCAATGTATCTAATGATAGTGTATAAAGATTAATCTATCCATGAAATTGACATTGCTTTCTCTCCCCCAGCTATTCATGTCATCATCTTTCTGTTCCGACAAAGCTATCCTAGTCATGATGCATCATGTCTAGTGAAAAATCCCTTCACTCTACAAGCTTCATATGGGGAACATTGTGGTACCATATCTGTATGAAATTTAAACTAGTCAATCAAATCAAAATAAAGTAATAAATAAAGTTATGTTTAGATAAATATATCATATTGTAGTATATATGTACATTTATATTGTGGTGAATATATACGTATATACTACCATTTCACTTGTTAGATAAATTACTACAGTATATGTACATATATACTGTAGTATTATATGTATATTTAAACTGAGTATATATGTACATATATACTGAAGTATTATATGTACATATATACTGAAGTATTATATGTACATATATACTCAGTATATATGCACATATAATATTGTAGAATTATATGTACTTATATACTATTGTATATATGTAGATATACTTAGTATATATGTACATATATACTATAGTATTATACGTACATATATAATCAGTATATATGTATATATATACTCAGTAAATACATACATATGTACTTGTATATACATAGATATATACTTAGTATATACATATATATATACTCAATATATATTACATATGTACTATAGTATATATGTAAGTATATACTACAATATTATATGTATATATGTATAATCACATAGCCTCAGATGACACAAAACTACAACAAATTACTATTACCCCATTTATACTTCACAAAGATGGCACAAAACTTCACTATCAATATAAATAAGAAATGCAAAGATTATTTAAATATTGAAAAATATCTATAAAAACTCTTATAGGAAAACCTGGAAGACAAGCCACGAGCCAGGCTTGGTGCATCAAAGTTTGCATCTTGCCTCCCCGTAACCAGAACTCTCTTCCAGTCCCAAGGTCTATAAGTGTGTTGCTTTGCCGTCAATGACGAAGCTGACAATCTAACAAAAGAACTAACAGATGAAATAGAGATAGATCGTCAGTAATTGTAACCATGAACGAAACAATAAGAAACTTGAACATAGAAAAATAGAGCACTCTACCATGCTCATGTGCAAAACAGGATGATGAAAATATTTTTTGCATAATAATTTTGAATAAATACATTCTACGCAACCCTTGTTTTGCATAGTTAAAACAAAAACATAATAAAATTTTATTAAACCTTTTTCATCAATGTATCTAATGACATTGCATAAAGTATAATCTATCAGTGAAATTGACGTTCCTTTTTCTCTCCCATCTCCTCTGATCACCATATTTCTGCTACGACAAAGTTATCCTAGTCGTGGGTCGTCATGTCTTTTGAAAAATCCCTTCACTTCTACAAGCTTCGTATAGGGAACATTATAGTATCATATATGTATGAAAATTAAACCAGTCAATCAATTCAAATAATAAATAAAAAAAGTTCTATTTTGATAAATATATAATACTGTAGTATATATGTACATTTATACTATAGTATATATGTACATATATACTAGCATTTCACTAGTTACATATATTACTGTAGTATATATGTACATATAATTATGTAGTATTTTTGTACATTAACTATAATATATATGTAGATATACTAAGTAAATAAGTACGTTATACTATAGTATATACGTACGTATATACTACATTATATACGTATGTATATACTGTAGTATATAAGTATGTATATATTGTAGTATATAAGTACGTATACACTGTAGTATATAAGTACATATATACTAAAGTATATAGGTATGTATATACTATAGTATATAGTATATATGAACATATATACTCAGTATGTACATATAAAAAATATACTAGCATTTCTCTTATTTGCACATATAAGAGGAACCTCTCATTGAACCGAGAAACTATTTCAGAGTGAGTCTCTTTTCTAAATCTCTCATTAACATACTAACATGTCCGGAACAACAGAGACATTCTAATTCAATGATCAAAGAATGCACATCATGTTTTCGTGTAAGTAAATAATGAGCAATGAAATGTAACTCAACATGACCATGGTGCACAAACTCATGAGTGATGGTAGGGTTCTAAGAAGTAAAATAACTAGACCACTAGCTTCCACAATTTCGATCATTCTTGCAAGAATATTTGGAGTTAAGGCTTCAAAAACCTACACAATTGCAAGGGAAAAAATGAGTTATTAGTAGTGATGAGAATCTTAAAAATAGTATCTAAAAAGAAAAGAAAAGTAGAACTCACAAAATACACATGCCATAAGTATTTTCTAGAATTCTTTCAAAATCCTTGTACAAGCAAAAGGAAGCAACTCTACTTTCAAGAAACAAAGAGAAGGAATCAGTTTTTTCTGGGTCAATCAGTCTCTTCATCATTAACTTTTTAATCTACATTGCCAGTTTTCTCTTGTGGCATCATCATGCAAGCATCAAATTAAGATGGAATTAAAAATCTAGTCAAATTTCTTAGAGATCATGGCATCAAATTTAGTATATACATACATATATACTAAAATATATATGTAAAATATATTAGTGCAATCTATATGTAATATATACTGCACTATTTTATGTACATATATACTCAGTATATCTATATATATACTAAGTACATATGATACTGAGTATATATGTACATATATACTATAGTATATACACACATATATACACACATAAATATAATCACATAGCCTCAGATGACACAAAATTGCAACAAATTAGTATTATCCCATTTATACTTCATAAAGAACGCACAAAACTTCAGGGGCTAATCTTTGTAGTTTATCCAACCATCTCTCATGTATTGCAGTGCAAGAGAAGTGTTGGAGACAATGCATTCGTGGGGATTGAATGAATTGTTGGCATTAAACATTAAGTTGTTAAGATCGCTTCCTGGTAAGAAAGGCTTCATGTCTTTGTCTCCCATGCTATGGATCAGTTGTAGACCAAGATGCCCCTGGAAAAATAGCTCTTAATAGCCATAGTTCCTCATGTTCAGCCCATCGTCATCCATGAAACTATGAACATGCAAGAGAAGGAGAACAAGAAAAATGTATAGATTTAATAGAATTTCATTAGCAATCGTAATGGCTATTAACATTTCAATAGTTTAATTCACAAAATGACTAATAATAAGTAGTCACAGATCTGAACAATGACAACGTAGAACTACATGAAATAAGAGTGTCAAGAACAAACTTGCATCTACGTAGGACTAAAATTTTTGTTCGACTCACAACTTCAGAAGCTAACATACTATTCCTAACACCAAGAGGACCAGCCAAGCCTTTTACATACCTATAATAGGCTAAAACTCTACCCAAAATATTTGAGTACACTCAAACATATTCATAGATATATAAAAATAGTAATTATAGACATGAACAAACAAAAATCTAAGTTGATAGTTATACAACTTCAAAAAATATCATATATACTTCAGGAATAATGAATATAATAGAAGCTTGGTCTCCTTTTGATCTAGCAGAGATAGCCAAAGATGGGACCCATGCATAGGAAGGACCATGACAATGTATGAAGGCTTTGAATCAAAATTTTTTCATGCATCTCACATCAGATGTATAGCAAAGATTCATTATTAGGTTAATTGGCAGAGAAAATAACAAAACTAGAATAAAAAAAATTGATACCTCAAAAAATATATCATTTGTTTTGCTACACAGAGACAAAAATCAAAAACAGTTCAAAAATAATTATAATATGAAATCATCCTCATAATTAATTATTGAATGTGCGTTAGCCTCTCTTACAAGGTTTTGTAGTTGAATCTCGAAAAGTTATTTGTCGCGTCAATGCTGCTAACTGTGACCCCATATAAGATATCTATTATTGCATTAATTTATTAGTTTCTTTCATCTCATCATTCATTTCTTTAATTTCTTGCTTTTCTTCATTCAAATGAGTAATCTACTTATCATTCTCTTCTTTCATTTCCTACATTTCTTCTTTCAAATGAGCAATCTTCTCATCATTCATTTCTTTCATTTCCTGCATTTCTTCCTTCAAATGAGATATCTGCTCATCCTTCTCTTTCATTTCGGTCTCCATAACTTCAAAACATTCATTTGTTTCCATTACTTATTGTTTGACCACCTCATCCACCAATATTGTGATAGATAAATTAGAAGCACGACTACTACAATAAAATTCCACTCCCTTTGTGCTGATGCCATACACTCCATTACTTATTATGACCTTCTATGGTCTCCAAATAGATAGGATCATAGTCAATTGGTTGAAGATCGATAGAACCCTCAACTTGTTGAGAAGTAGTTGTCACACATTCCTCAATTAGTTCCTATGATAAAATAGAAAAAATAATATTATAGATATACATAAAATAAATTTTATATTTTGCATTCCAAACAACTTTCAAAATTTACTATAGTACTATAAAAAAATTTTAATATAATAGATTCTTATAGTAACTATTAGAGACTTGTTGTCAACAAACTGACCATCTAATTTCTTCACATGTATCTTTCTGAAAATCTCATAAAAATTGAGATATCGACTAAATTTTTCAGCCTAGAGTATGTATTTATTAAGTCATAAAATTTTAAATTATAAAAAATTTTAACAATATTAATAAAACCACACACAAATTTTATTTATTTAGACTATTAGGAAAACCACTATATATATAAATGTTTAAAATTTTAAAATTGTATCAAATCTTGAGCATGCTCAATGCTTGACTTTGACCCTCCTGTGTGGTGAGACATTTTTGTACCTAGTCTTGCTACCTCAGTTCATCAATATTTGCTAGAAATATCTGATTTTTTCTTCACATCTAGCTCATCCCAATGCTTAAACCACTTGGGCCAATCATCCTTGGATATAAAATCCGGTCTTTCTTTATATTCGTCAATTTTATGGACAAAACCAGAATACCATTCAGCATCTTTGTTCTCCCACAATGACTTTATCTTTCCATTAAATTTGGGTAGCCATGTGCACAGATTCTATATATAGAAAAATCACAAAAGAATTTATATTAATAACAAAGGCATAATTATTTACCGCTTAAATAATAACTAACATAATAATAAACTAATTAGATAATTAATTTTCAATGCTTTTATTTCATTATTTTTGCTTGAAAGTCATTAAAATCTTTTATCGATTCAGAAACGTTCTTCCACGAGAATGCTTAAGAATCAATCTTTTTCTTGAAAGATTTTTTAATTATAGCCGAACACTTGTTAGATGGAATAAAACTATAAAAATAAATAAATAACATTGAAAAAAAACAAATCATAACTATATATAAAAAAACCTTTAACAGAAACATCATAATTTTTTATTCAAGTAATATTTATATATTTCTTACACCTCCAATCCACAATCTCAATTACTAAATTAGCACTGAATGTAGAGGAAGGCACAACATTTGATGATGTCGATGGTTTTGTAAATGGGGGAACTATTGGTGTAAAATGTGATATAGAAGATGGTAATATACAAAAAGTATGTGCAGGAAGGAAAATGGGTGGTGGGGTTATATCTGATAAAGCTGATAGTAAAGGTGTCAATGATGGTGATGGTGATAGAAATGGAGATCGTGATTGTGATGTTGAAGTCTGGATATGTTGGGTATGAGATGGTACTAAATTTGCTACATGGTGTAAAATACTAGATGAATTTGGTCCATTACTACATCCACATCCACCTCTACCACGACCATGTCTTTTAGGTGCCATTTATTGTACAAAAAATAAAAACATAGAACAAATAATAAAGATTGATGAACAACCATGCATTTTAGAATAGAACGCATCAATAGATTTCAACAAAATATAGAAAGTCTTTGATAGTTTAATTATTTAATATAATTATAATATTTTAATTATCGGCATCACTATCATCCTCCAATTAATCTTCTGACATTTTGTATGATTCTAATGGAAGTTTCAACTCATTTTCAGATAGAAATTGATCATCTTCAATTTCTATTAGGCCACCATTTGAGTCACATAAATTTTCTAGATCTTCATCTACATGCACAGACTCAATATTATATATGTCATCTTCTTGGAATGCCAGTATAATAGCTAAGTTTGCACTTCATTGTTAAGATGTTGGTACTTCAAAATTTGATCAAACTTTAATTTTGCAAATCATCCACCAATCACTCTTATCATGAGATAAACTCAGATATGTACAATAAATATACTTTAGTGGCTTGAATTGCCATAATAAATGGATCATATTGACTAAATCCGTGTTTATGATTAACAAATACTAGCTTATAATCTGAATGAATCTTTGCACCCACATTTCGTGTATGATTAAACCACTCATACTTTAATATAACAATCCTATTATTTTGGAGTCCGAGATACTCCAACTCAATAACTTCTGTGAGTTGACCATAATAATCAATCTTATTTGCACTATAACTTTAGCCTTTAATACATATAACACTATTAAAGTGGTTATACATATATAGTTATACACATATAGTTAAACAAAATATTGTATGTTATTATACATGTAATTATAAATATAGTTTCACATGATTATACATATAGTTACACATAGAGTTATACTTATATTTATACAAGTAGGAATATACATTTTTTTCATATAATTTTATATATTTATAAATATAGTTTTGTATTGGTATAGATATAGTAACATACATTTTTATATACTAATATTTAAACATGTATATTAAATATATGTTGTAAATTATATATTTAAATATAGTTATGTATAAAATTTTTATAGTTATACATATAGTAAGATACAATTATTTATAGTTATATGTTGTTATACATATAGTATATATAGTTATAAATAGTTATATATAGTTAAACTAATAGTTATATATAGATATATTCATAAAAGTAGTTATAAGTAGTTATACAAAAATGTATACAAAGTTATAAACAAATATATAGATTTATATATATGTATACATATTTACAAATATAGTTATATTTAATTATATACAGTTTTATATAGTTATACAAATATTTATATATAGCTATACACATATAGTTAAACATAATGTTGTATGTTGTTATACATATAATTATAAATATAATTACATGTGGTTATACATATAGTTACACATATAGTTAAATATATATTTATACATTTAGGTATATATATTTTTTCATATCATTTTATTTATTTATACATATAGTTATGTATAGGCATAGATATAGCAAAATACATTTTTATATAATAATATATTAAAATGTATATTAAATATATGTTGTAAATTACATATTTAAATATAAGTATGTACAAAGTTGTTATAGTTATACATATAGTAGATACAATTATTTATAGTTATATGTTATTATACATATGGTATATATAGTTATAAAAAGTTATATATAGTTAAACATATAGTTATATAGATATATTCATACCAAGTAGTTATAAGTAGTCATACATAAATGTATACGAAGTTATAAACATATATATATAGATTTACATATATCTATACATAGTTACAAATATAGTTATATTTAATTATATAGAGTTTTATATAGTTATACAAATATTTATATATAGTTATACACATATATTTAAACATAATGTTGTATGTTTTTTTGGATCAATGCTTCTTAACCTCAAATTACTTTCAAACACTATTATGCTAGTTCAAAATACAAATCCCATGTGTTCATGTACATACGTGAGAGGGCATGTACACTTCAAACAAAAAATAAACAACTATCAGCAATATCTAAAGCCATCTATCCTATCAACAAGAAAGAACAAAAAAATTAACAGGCTCCATACACATTACTCACACTATTATCATTGAATGAAAATAATAATAGGCTAAAATAAGAAGGCAGACATCCAGCAATTTTTTTTGTATACACTTTTGTTCAAAAAACATGATGTACTTCAAGGTTACCCATCTAGAGTCATGCCATCTTGGCCCTCCAACCAGAAGGATAACCTGAATCTTGGCATCAAATAGGTCAAGCCAAGGTTGCAAATGCATGTCAGTTCTTAAATGGATATTCACTAGGTTTAGCAGGATCTTGCATCACTCTGAAATTAACAGGCAAAGGAAATGCATGAGAAACTGGTCAGGGATCCCATTGTTGATGGTCAAGTAAAGATGGAAGGGCCATACAATCACTAGGAACAATCGAAATACTTGCAACTAGTGAGGTTGGAATGTGAGTTGATGGCGGTCTAGTAGGCTTTAAAGTAGATGGACTGAGAAGTTCATTGTCCTGTGGGCACCAATTGGGCATGTCATCATCATTGTCAAAGAGTTTCTTCTATGGAATTCTGTTCAGAAGAACTTGTTTCTCTTTCAAACTTAGCAGTGCATGAACCTTGCATTCGCTAACTTGTTTGTGCATGGGAATCACTTGAGTAGAGACAACACTACAATAAAATATCAATTTAGCTAAGAAATTTTAGCTAGGTATCAATCACTAGCTAAATTGTAAGAGATTAGCAAGGGAATAGCAAGGGATTTATGATTTTTTTTTTGAAAAAAAAATAGCAACGAATTAGCGAGAAAAAATTTCTTGAAAATTCAGCTCAAAAAAAAGTGGGGATTTTAGTGATGGATTTAGCGACAGATTAGTGACGGAAAATTTTCGTAACTTCTGCTCAAAAAAAGAGGGGATTTTAGCGCCGAATATTGCGATGAAATATACCTCACTAATAAAAGCATGAAATTAGGGACGGAATTAGCGACGGATTTTACCTAGCTAACTTTTAGCAACGAAATTAGTGACGGATTTTCCCTTACTAATAAAATCTATGATTTAGCGATGGATTTTCCCTTGCTAATAAAATCCATTATTTAGCAGCGAATTTAGCAATGAATTTTTTGTTGCTAATAAAATCCATGATTTAGCGATGGATTTAGCGACGGATTTAGCGATGGATTTTTTCTTGCTAATAAAATTCATGATTTAGCAATGGATTTAGTGATGGATTTTTCCTTACTAATAAAATCCATGATTTAGAGACAGACTTAACGACGGATTTCCTCTTGCTAATAAAATCCATGAATTAGCAATGGATTTTTCCTCACTAATAAAATCCATGATTTAGTGACAGATTTAGCAATGGATTTTCCCTTGCTATTATAATCTCTGATTTAGTGACAGATTTATCGATAGATTTTTCCTTGCTAATAAAATCCATGATTTGACGATGGATTTAGCGACAGATTTTCCCTTGCTAATATAATCCATGATTTAGCAACAGATTTAGTGACTGATTTTCCCTTGTTAATAAAATCCATGATTTAATGTTGGATTTAGAGACGGACTATCCCTAGGTAATAAAATCTATATTTTAGCTACTGATTTAGCGAGTGAATATCCCTAACTAATAAAATCCATAAGTTAGTGATGGATTTAATGATGGAATTTCAGTAGAAAATAAAATCCTTAATTTTGCGATGGATTTAGGGATGGAATTTCCCTAGATAATTAAATTCTTAATTTAGCTATAAATTTAGTGACGGTATTTCCCTAGTCATTATTTAATTATATAATTTTTTTTATTTATTATTTGTATTAAAATTTTATTTAATTTGGTTTATTAAATTTATGTTATTAGTCTATAGATGAGCAATCCTTGAAACACATATTCTCCTCGTAAAAAAATGATATTATAAATAATCAATATAAAATATATAAAAATACAAAAAATAATTATATTAATAAGGACTAAAATAACTATTTTTATGATGTATTAATTTTTTAAAAAATTATACAAACAATTTTTCAAAAATTTTTATTTAAGAAATTAAAGAATTTAAATTAAAGTAACATTAAAAAATTAATTCATTAAGTATAATAATTTTTACGATAATTTAAAAATTAAATCAACATACATTAAAATTTATACTAATTTAAATATAAATTAATTCAATGTATGATAAAATAAAAAATATATTCAAAAATATCTAAATTGACAAATAAATTAGTAAATATTAATATTATTATAAGTATTAAAAATTTTATGATTATAGATAACTTTTAAAAAATTAAATAATACAAATCTTGAAAATCTTGAAATATAATAAAAATATAATTTTTTTCAATAAAGTTAAAAGAAAATAAAATAATAATTATAAATAAATATATAGATGTTTAATCCTACTAAAATTTATAAAAATCAAACAATTGAGTAATTTTTTTACAATTAGCTTTAAATATTAATGTTTTATTTATATTATCTTAGTAAAAATAAATATGAATTCTTAAAAATTTATAACCATAAAATATAAATTTTTATAGATTTTTTAACATTAAAGTATTTTATTACTTTTAGGCGAGTAGCTAGAAGACAAATCATCTTTTCATTCATGTCTTATTATATGAAGTTTGTTAATTTCATACCTATTTGATATTTTTTTTAATGCAACACATATTTTTTTATTGTTTATATATTTATTATTTAATTAATATTATAATAAAAAATTGTAAGGTATTTGTTTTTCATTTGTACCTTGCTACATGCACATTAATTTTGTTGAAAAAATTTTGATAGTAAATAAAATTAATGAGTATTTTTTTATTTTATACATATATTGTTTATTTAATGTTTTAATAATTAAAAATATAAATATTATCCTAAAATATACAGTCTCTCTCTTGACTTGACGCATCTCTAATAGAGCCCAATTCCGCCTCATTCCACCATTATCTCTCGATGCCAATTAAACAAAAATTCATTCGAGGTTTAAGTTTTAATTTGTTATTGATTTGAGGGACGTTCATCGATTATCATCGGATTGCTTAATCGAAGGGTAAGAATTTTTATCTATTTTTTTTGTTTCCAAATTTCTTCTTTAATCACCATATGGTATGCTTAGATAATGTATAAATACTTATACCTATAAATGCTTAATGCATTTGTGATATAATGCATTGTCATTGTGTGGATTATGATGCTTGGATACTGTTATTATTCTGATGCGTTCATCAATTATGCATTGTCATTTTTGGATTTCTTCTTTAATCACCAAACACACCATGATATATTACTTGGATACTATGTTTGTTTCCAAATTCCTCCTCAATATATAAATAGTATATATACTTAGGTTTGCCAAATTTATATCTACAAAAATAGTATACATCAATATTCATGTGTATTTTATACATATTTAGTATACATACTTTGGTATGCCGACTTGATATCTACAAAAACAGAATACATCAATATGCATGTGTATTTTATACATGACTAATATACATACTTAGGTATGCTGACTTGATATCTACAAAAAATTTTCAAAATGAGTAATGATTGAATTCTAAAATAAAAATAAAATTAAATATAATATAATAAAATAAATAAAATAAATAAAATAAATAAAATAAATAAAATAAATAAAATAATAGTTTAAGATGTCAAATTAAATTAAATTGATTATACTCGATTGAACCAGTTTGAACTATTCTACCAACTTCTAGAAAACACACTAATATTCACACTTGTAATTGAAAATAATTGAGCAAGTGTTTCTCAATTCACACTGAAATATTCTCATGATATGTGTTGTTGTGTGCTAGGAACCCCAAATCACATTTATTTATAGGCAAGATTCCAAGTTTTTTAATTTTTGATGCAACATTTAGTAAGCCAACACATAGCGTTCACATGTCAAGTCAATCCTTGGAAGGTATAGACATCATCATATAACAAGCACACTTTCAAGCCCTTGGCATTAATGCACGAGAACACATAGTAAGCAATTAATCAATACTTATCACTCATGTAAGACAAGACATGGAAATCATACATACTAACACATGCTATTCATGCAAGTAAGAATGTGATAAGCTTGTAAGTCAACATATGATATAAAAATAATTATTCTTATTAATTTTTTCATAGACTTTATTGTAATTTTCCTACACGATTCATTTATATTCTTATGGTTGCACTTATCTTTAACAAAGATTATCATGGTGTGTGTGTGTGTGTGTGTGTGTGTAAAGATTTATATTTATCATATATCTAACATTTTATAAATTAAATTTATCTCAACCATAATAACTTCATATTTATGTTTCTTGAAATAAAACACTTATATTTCTAATAATTTCAATATTCCTTCAAAAGATGTCTCTTAGTGTGTGATTCCTTGTGATCACTCTTCTGTTAGTGATGAGTGGACTTGTTGAATCAAGTTTAGTAATATTAAAATAATTATTTCATACTGATATAATAAGATCAACATATAGCAATGTGTCATGGACACTCAAGCTAATAGAGTATAAAATATATGAACCAAACTTTTTTGTACATAATTACTATCAAGAATAATATTTTTAAAAACAAATATCATGGTAATAAAAATCTGAACCAACAACTTGGTAGACTGATTGGCAAAAGATGTTGAATACTCTAACACTAAAAATATGAGTCCGATCCTCGTAGATGTTGGATATGTTTTCCATGGTGCTATCATTTATCATGTTGTTTAGATGTTGGGACGTGAGTTTTACCTATTCTAATCATGAAGTCTCATAGCTTATATATGAGCCAAATATTAATTTTAGGTTGAGTTTGGGAGAAGGGTATGTAGATAAAAAAAGTATAAAACTTTATTCTATAACATTTTTGATTTAGATAGAGGATATAAAACGATTAAAAATATTTAGAAATTTTTAATGTTTATAATCCCCACAATGTCATGCAACACAATAGATTTTTTTCTACCAAATAATGTTTTATCAACTTCGATTTATGATTTTAGCCACAACAATGCAATTTATTATTACTCTAACAATTCAACTTCTACCAAATTTATATTAACTATAATTTATACCATTAACAAATGTTGATTATGAAGAGTTTGGGTATCTCTGTAACGTTGATGAATTTCATGCAATACAAGAGTATTCTTCTTATGATAATATTCGTTAGGACACCCTTTATTCTGCCATCTTAATAACATCATCTTTTTATGCATGATAATTTTTTTGTGCTCCAATATGTTTATTTTAAACAATTTAAAAAGTTAATAAATATGAGGAGTAATTATTAGTTGAATGTTGTAGCTATTAGTTGAGTACCATAACTATTAGTTGTAACCTACAAGCTTGAATCTAAGTTTCATGTTTCACAAAATTTGTGGCCGATGTATCTTGTAATAAATAGTAATAAAGAATATAAAAAAATATGCGAAGTATAATGGAAATGTATGTATCATTAATGAAACATTAATTTATAGTACTAGCGAATATATGTGAGTACTCTTTTATGTGCGTACTCTTTTATAGTTTAATATGATATAAACATATTTACTAATTAATTTTTAGTCCATAACATATATTATTAAATATTATTTCATATCTTAATAAAATAAATATAAATTATTATAATTTCAATTACATCAATACAATATAATAAAAAAAAGTAACATATCATAAAAATATAGCAAAATGAATTATAAAGAACATAAATAAGTTGTAAATAAAAATAAAAATTTCAAAACTATTGAGAATTATATTGTATTTTTATATTTTTTTATCTTGAGAAATTGGGATGAGATGATTCATATAGATTAAGAGTATTTATAGTTTTTTTTTGTATTTATAAGTGAATTTTTATTTTATTTAATAAATGATAATGTCATTTTATAATTTTTATTCATAATATTATATTATTGTGAGTTTTTATTTATTTTATTCAGTTTTTTTATTTTTAATGAGAGCTCGATATGTAAAGTTTCATTAATCATCTTTATTCATTATGTAAATGCATGAGTTTTAGTTATATATTATTATTATTGAGTATTATTTTTTTATATCATCTTTTTTTTTCATTTTCATGTATTAATCTTAATTTTTTCTATATATATATATATATATATGGACATCAAGATAATGAAAGAAATTTATGATGCTTTAGCAAAATATCTCTTCACTATAGAAGCAGTAGTAAATGGCCATTGAAAGCAATTTCCTGCTCTTGTGGAAAATTATAGAAATATACTATTTCTTCTCTATCTCTCTCTATCTCTAAACATCATTGCTGGTCATATTTTAGATATTTATTGAAGTTGTATGACTATATATAAATATTTGTATAACTATATATATATATATATATAATTTATAACTATATAACACTCTATATAATTAAATATAACTATATTTGTAAGTATGTATACATATATGTAAATCTATATATTTATTTATAACTTTTTATATTTATGTATAATTATTTGTATGAATATATCTATATATAACAATATGTTCAACTATATAAAAATATATAGAGTGATATATACTATATGTATAATAACATATATCTATAAATAATTGTATCTTATTATATGTAATACTATAAAAGCTTTATACATAACTATATTTAAATATATAATTTACAACTTATATTTAATATACATTTGTATATATTAGTATTCAAAATTGTATTTTACTATATCTATACCTATACATAACTATAGGTATAGATATATAAAATTATATAAATAAATATATATACCTACATGTATAGATATAAGTTTAACTATATGTGTAGCTATATGTATAACCACATGTATGTATACATGTATGTAAATCTATATAGTTGTTTATAGCTTTGTATATATTTATGTATAACTAAATATTACTTCTCATATGAATATATATATATATATATATATATCACTAAATGTTTAATGATATATAATTTGTTATAACTATATATATTATATGTATAATAACATATAACTATACATAATTTTATATTATTAATGTATAACCTATATTTAAATATATAAGTAACAACATATATATAATATACATTTTTATATATTAGTAAAAAAAATGTATTTTAGTATATCCATACTATATATAACTAAATGTATAAATATATGAAATTATATGAACAAATATATATACATACATGCCTAAATATAAGTTTAACTATATGTGTAACTATATCTATAACTAAATGTAATAATATTTATAATTATATGTATAAAAACATACAACACAATGTTTAACTATATGTGTAAAACATTATATAAATATTCTTATAACTATAAATAACTCTATATAATTAAATATAACATTATTTTTAATTATGTATACATATATGTATACATATATGTAAATCTATATAATTATTTATAACTTTGCATACATTTATTTATATTTACTTATAACGACTTGAATGCATATATCTATATATAATTATATGTTAAACTAAATGTAACTATTTATAATTACTTTTACTATATGTATCTTAACATATAATTATATATGGGATAATATTATTTTGTTGCACCGAATTGAAATAAAATGGCTAAAGATATAATATTAACAATATGTAAGCACATAGCATTAGAATGTCCATTGATCAGGCTCATATATGGTATAATACAAATAAGGGTCGTACTCTTATCTAAACCCAACCCTTGGGCCACATGCTCAAATATGAACTTATGTATGACAAAATATATAATATTTGATAAGTTTATATAGAAGAAATTTTTTTTCTTTTATATAATTTTTCATTCTAACACTACACTATCTGTCTCTCTCTCTCTCTCCCGCTCCTCCTTCATACATTAAATGTCTTTTTTTTGCTTTCATTTCTTGTGCATTATTATACTTTGCACCCTTTATCTAGTATAACTGTGATATCTATTAATCTTTATCGTACTACACTTTACATTATCTATTAATATAGATTCTGCAAACGCATTGCATCGATATTCATGATATTTAAATTTTAAATATACATCTGTAAGTAATTTTATTTTATTATTTGTATATTTTGAAGTAATATAATGGTTTATTTATAATAATGATTGGCCATTTTTTTTGGAAAGAAAATAGGGGAAAATGAGCTCAGATCATTAGTGGATATACATAAGGGTTATTAATGGATTTTTGAATGAATATATTTTGACTGGGCTTGAAACTTTCGTCAATTTTTCAAGTAGTCAATTGAGATTGATGGATGGATAAAAAAATAAGGGTCCATGTAATCATCGAAAGTGTCAGAATATCCCTTTACATGATGCAAACACTATAAGATATCATTTGGGAAAATATAGCTTTGTGCTGAATTATTTTGTTAGGATTTATCATAATTAAAGTACAATGGCTTTGAATATTGACCAAAATGAGGGTATTAGAATCATTTGCTTATGGTGAAGAATCATCAAACACATACCATAGAATGATCATGGAAGATGCTGGTGCTGACTTCAATATGGATTACACGGATGAACCACCTAATCCTTAAGCTCGGAAATTTTATGAAATGCTTAAAGTTGTAGATAAAAAGTTGTAGCCTAGTTGTAAAACAGATTCACAATGTCACTTGTGGCTCGACAAATGAGCATTAAGTCAAAAAATCATATGTCTGAGAAATTATTTGATCAGGTGATAGAACTAATTAGTGAGATTTTTCTGATAATGATTTGATCACTAACAACTTTTACAACACTAAGAAGTTACTACGATGAATGGGTTTACCAGTGGAAAAAATTGATTCTTGTTTAAATAGATGCATGTTATATTAGGGTGGTGATAGTGATTTAATTAGCTGTAAGTTTTGCGACCATCATTGCTTTAGGAAGGCACCTCGTGTTGTAGAAACGCAAAAAAAATTGAAGGTTGTCTTTAAGAAGATGTATTATTTTCTATTAATTCCTCAATTACAAAGACTATATGCATCAAATGCTACAATAAATGATATGATGTGGCATTTCGAGTATGAGGTTGAAGAAGGGGTAATGCATCATCTATCAGATTCACCTGCTTGGAAGCATTTTAATTATATACATTTTGATTTTGTAGCAGAAAGTCGAAATGTGACATGTTGGATGTTTTTTTACCGCCTATTATTGCAGAGTTAAATCATTTATAGGATGTTGGCGTGAATACATATAATATCTCAAAGAAGGAAAATTTCATTATGCGGGTAGCCATTATGTGGATAGTAAGTGACTTTCCTACATGTTCAATGTTGTCTGACTGGGGTACTATAGGATGATTCACATGCCCATATTACATGACAAATTCTGATACATTTACCCTCAAATTAAGTGGTGAATAGTCATGGTTTGATAACCATCGTAAGTTTCTACCTATGAATCATCCATTTATAAGAAATAAAACCGCATTTCGAAAAAAATAAAACTGTGATGAAAGTTGCACCAGTAGTTCATTCTGGAGATGAAATTATTACAGAGATTCATAGTTTTGGTTTGAAGAAGGTAACTAAAAAGGATGTTACTGGAAGTAATGGACCAATAAGAAAATTTTTTGGCTGGAGGAAATGTATTATATTTTCGGGCTTGCCCTATTGGAAGTCCAATTTAATTCATCATAACTTAGATTTTTTGCATATCGAAAAAAATATATTTGACAATGTTTTCAACACTATCCTTAATGTAGACGGAAAGACAAAACACACTTTAAAATCAAAACAAGAGCTGAATGATTACTGTCAGTGTCCTAAATTGAAACAGAATGAGGAAACAAGAAAATTCTTTAAAGCTTGCTACACACTTGATAAGAAGGCGAGATAGATATTGTGTGAATGGGCTAAAATTTTGAAATTCTCTGATGGATGTATCATAAATGGGTATATGCATGGATATGAATAATCTTATGTTATTTAGAATGAAAAGTCATGACTGTCATGTATTTATGCATAGATTAATACCAATTACATTCTGTGAATTACTTCCACTAAGTGTTTGGAAGGTCCTTACAGAACTAAGTTTGTTTTTCAAATAGCTAACTACAACCACAATCAAAATAGATGACATGGTGAGGCTGGAAAATGATATTCCACTTATTATTTGAAAGCTTGAACGGATATTCCCACCGAATTTTTTTGACTCAATGGAGCATTTTCTAGTCCATTTGGCATATGAAGCAAGGATTGTAAAGCCAGTGCAATTCAGGTGGATGTATCCTTTTGAGAGGTAAATACATATAATTTGATGTGTTTTATTATTTTGTACTTTAAGTAATATTGTAATTTAATCAAATTGAAACCTAACATTGTGGTTGTAGGTATCTTGGTAAGTTGAAATTGAATCTTAGAATCAAGGAAAAAGTTTAAGGTTCAATTTGTAATGCATATTTGGTAGAAGAAGCATCATCATTTTGTTCTTATTATTTTGATGATAATGTTAATACAAAGAATAGAAATGTGTCACAGAATTATGAAGATCATGTGATGGTAGAAAGAAGAAGCGAGTGTATGGAATTGGCTCTAATGGAGTGGCATTTTGTAGTAGCAGTCGTGCTTCTAATTCATCTGTCTCAAAAATGGTGGGTGAGGCGATCAAACAACAAGCATTGGAAAAAAAAGAACGTATTGTCGATATGGAGACCAAAATGAAAAAGAAGGATGAGCAGATACCTAATTTGATGGAAGAAATGGAAGAAATTAAAGAAATTAAAAAAGCAAAGCAATAGCAGATGTCCTATATGGAGTCACAATTAGTGGCATTGGTGCATCAGAGAGCATTCTGAGATCTAGCTTTGAATCCTCGTAGGAGAGGCTAGCATTCCATACAAATTATGAGGATTATTGAGTATGAAAATTATTTCTGAAATGTTATTTATTTTTGTTTGTGTAACAAATAATTATGATATTTTTTTGTAGATTTCAATTATTTTTATTCTGGTTTTGTTCTTTGCTTTTCTGATAAATCAAATTATGAATCTTAGTAGGACACATTATGTGAGAGAAAATAAAAAATCCTGATTCAAAGCATTCAGAGATTACCATGGTCCTTCCAATGTATGAGTCCCATATTTATCGATTTCAAATTTATCAAAAAGAGGGCTAGCTTATCTTATCTTTATTATTCTAAAAATATTTTATTTTTGCACTCTCTTTATCTCTAAACATAATTGCTGGACATCTTTTGGATTTTTGTTGAAGCTATATCACAATCAACTTTAATTTGTGTTTGTTCATGCCTATAATATTTGTTTTAATATATATGTGAATATGTTTTTGTGTCTCTAAATTTTTTGGGTTGAGTTTTAGCCTATTATAAGTATGTAAAAGCCTATATTCAGCAGTAGTAGTGGTGGCTGTGGTGGTAGCGGAAGCAGCGGTAGCGGAAGCGGCATCGGCGGCAGTGAAAGTGGCAACGGCAGTAGTAGCGGCAGCACCACTAGTAGTGGCAAACATGACATCAGCGACACATCGGCAACTATGACAGCAGTGGCAGTAGCAACATCAGTTGCATCTAGAGGAGTCAAATGGGTCGGGCCAGGCTGGCCCGAGCCATTTTTTGAGCACGGGCCAGGCACGGTTTAAAAAAGCCGGGCCCGCTCGGGCCAGGCCAGGCAGTGCGGGCCAGTAAAATATTTTTTTTATAATTTATTATTTTAATATTTATTTTAATTATATAAATTATTAAATTATATATAAAATTATAGATAATGTATAATATTATATTTTTATAATATGAAAATTGTTAAAATTTATTAAAATTACAAAATTAAAATTTTTTTAATAATCTAATAAAAAATTAGTTTAAAATTTATTACAATTATATAATAGAGTTATAAATTTTTAAATGAAAAATTAAAAAAAATAAATAAATCAATAAATTATGTTAAAAAAAATTAAAAAGTAAAAAAACATAAGTAAACCAAATGAAAAATGACCAATCAGCCATTAGATACCGAAGGTCAGAACCAACCAAATTAAAGTTTCACTGTACCGTATAAATAAAGCATATAATCAATAAAAAACAAAACAACGAAATCAAAAAATAGTAGATCATCATCAATCGTCAATCGGCATATCATGAGCATCATCAGCCGCATTATCAAGATCAGTATCTTATGGATCATCATCATTAGCAATCAATTCCTCCATTATTGCAGTGGATGCGACTGCGATCCCTGTCCCAGTCCCAGCTCCAGCAAGATCATGGATGCTAAACCTCGAATCCTCCCAATCCTTCAAACAAGCCAAGGCCTCAACAATATATGAACGTAATCTCGATCTCCTATCTGAAATCACATTCACTACAATAGAAAAAGTAGATTCCGATGCTACGCTCGACACCGGAGGAGTCAGTAGATCCCATGCCATCCTAGATTGCATGGGAAAGGTGGGCACATATGATTTCCACCACTGTAATATATCAAGATTCTTAGTATCAGAATGTGATATGATGGAGCAGTAATTAGTATCTAAGTACCGAGAAAGCTCTCTCCTATGTGATGATCCACCCCTACGTTTCCTCCTCGCTAGCTGAATAGAAAAATTGTTATCTCCGAACAAGGTATCCATGTCCATAATCACAGTCTCACTACTACCACCACCATACCTAGTATCGTAGTATGTGAAAAGGTTAGTCAACTTCTCGTGAATGAACCCTTCAGATGATTCTTCCAGGTTCATGCACGAGGAAATGTAAGTCAGGGTGTTTTCTACCCCTTCCACCTTAACCCTAGGGTCCATGAATGCAGCGAGGCAATAAAGAGATGGAACGGTGGACCAGTACTTTAAGTACTTGGTTTCCATCTCTGCAACCATATGGCTAAGTGTCGGGTCATCTCGATACTTCCGAAACATGCTACGAATGTTGCATATGCACTGGAGTGCAATGCAAGTTATGGGCGTATAAACCGACGAACACATATTCCTCGTGTCATAAAAAATCTTCGGGAATTTCATAAATGAAATTCTTGAAGCCTAGTCAGTGTAGTCAATAATAAGTTCGTCACTCTTATTATTGATGTAGTCGGATATCACGTGTTCGTATCTAACACGTGATTCAAACATCATGTACGTGTAATTCCAACGATGTCTCACATCCGATTGGAATTTTTTTTTCTTAAGATTCGTAGACAAACAGAGACTACCAAACTCTTGTTGTCTACGAAGAGTGCGAATATATTTTAGCGTATTACGTATATTATCCAACACGGGGGAACACACCTTCATACCTGCTTGAACAATCAAGTTAATCACGTGACACATGCATCTGACATAAAAAATCTTTCTTAATGGTGCGTCTCTAATATTCCTAACAAACATGTTAATCACTACTCCATTATTAGATGCGTTATTGAATGTGACACTAAAAATTTTATTTTGAATTTTATATTCCATAAAGATTTTCATCATACACTCAAAAATGGCCGGGCCATCATGAGGATGAAGAATCTCAGAGAATCCTAAAATTTTTTTATTCATAGTCCAGTTAGAATCTACATAGTGGCTGGTGAGACATGCATAAGAAATTTCATCATGACTTGTCCAGATATCGGACGTCACAGACACCACTCCACTATATGCCATAAATTCATTAATTATTTTTTGTTTTTCTAACTTATATATTTTAGTATGTCATTCCTAGATGTGGACCTAGGAATCATACGATAAGCAGGCTGAAAATATATCTGCATGATGCGCACTACACTTGGATATTCCGAAAATCTGATCGGAAGACCATCAATGTGATAAGTCTAGCCATGCTGTCCCTACCCAACTCGATGGAGTATATGAAGGGAGTAAACTTTGAGACTGAACTCGATCTATTCTCAAAAAATGCAGTGCCAAGTTGGGTTTTCCTATGATCTAATGGACCATGTTTTTTGGTGCATAATTCAGCATGCCTCTTAAGGTGCTCAGTCCCAAAAGAACTCTTACATGTTAAAAGTCTCATACAATATTTGCACTGTGCCATTTCTTCTTCCTCACCCCTAACATTTTTTTATTTTATTATATTAAAATGAGTCCAAACTATAGAAGTCCTAGTTTTTTGTTTATTAGAAGTTTGGGTTGAGACAACTAGAGAAACCAAAGTTTCAGTAGCCTCAGACCTCTGTGTAATATTTTCATTTTCTAAATTTAAATATGTTTCATTAGTATTTGTCATTTTTAAAATTTTTATTAATCAGAATAGTTATTTAGAGACTAGATGATTGATTTTAAAATTTTCTATTTTTGGTCTAGATAGAGAAACTAGACAGAGAGAGTAAAAAAAACTTAAAATAAATTACCAGGTAAAACCAGTGAGGTCGATCACGTGCATGGTGCACCATAGTCAAGCTCAAATTTCAAAACTCAATTTGAGATTCCCGAAAATACAAGCCGAATGCCAAAATCCTGAGTCTCGAGAGAAAGATCGCAAGATTTTTGAGAGAGAAAATATGAGATCTGAGAGGAAAAATATTTATGAAAAACATAAATGTTATAGAGAGGGGGGGTGGAATTTATAGATTAAAAATATATATTTTTTTAAAATAAGTCATTTTTTTTATTTTTTTTAAATTTTTTAGGGGGCAGAATCATGAGGGCCATTAGATTCTGCCCCTAGCCGTTGGAGGCGAGATCCAACGGCTGAAATTTAAAATTTTTTTTGCACTTTGGGGGGGGGGGGGGGGGGGGGGGGTGGGGGGAATTGGGTCGGCTCGGGGTACTGCGGGTCGGGTCCAATCAGACCCGACCCGTGGTCTTTTTTGCCGGAGGGGCGAAGCGAGGGGGATAGGGGACGAACCCGTGTTGGTGTGCCGTGCCACGGACACCTAACCATGCTGGTTCAGGCACGGCACGGCACGGGTCAGTCATGGCACGACACAATCCGTGCCTTACCCGGGCACGGCATGGGCCAGGGCACGATATTTTTTTTTGCTGGGCCGGCTCAGGCACGACTCAACCGTGCCGTGCCTCGTGCCGGGCCGGACCGGGCCGACCCAATTGACACCTTTAGCTGCATCAGCTGCAACGGCAGCACCTGCAGCATAAGCTATAGCAGCTACAACGGCAGCTGTAGTGGTAGTAGTGGTGGCGGCAAGGGCAGCAGCAGCAACATCGGTAGCTATGGTAGCATCAGTGGCAGTAGCAGCAGTGGCAGTTGAAGCAGCAGCAGTGGCAGTTGAAGCAGCAGCAGTAGCAACGACAACACCGGCAGCAACATAAGTAGTAGTGGCAACAAAAGTAGTGGCTGCGGTATTGGCAGTGGCCACAGCAGCGGCATCAGCAGCAGGAGTGGCAAAGGTAGAGAGAGTAGTAGCAACGACAACAAATGCGGTATATACATACGTATATAGTCAGTATATGCGTACATATAAAACTACAGTATTTTATGTACATATATATTGAGTATATATGTACACATAATACTACAGTTTGTGTGTACATATACTGTAGTAATATATGTACGAGTGAAATGCTAGAATATATGTACATATTTACTACAGCAATATATATTTATCAAAAATAGTTTTATTTATTTATTTTGATTTGATTTGGTGGTTTAAATTTCATACAAATATGGTGCCACATTGTTTCCTATACGAATCTTGTATAAGGAAAGACATATTTCAACAAACATGAAGCACCGTGACTCGGACAGCATTTTCACAGCTGAAAGTTGGTGGTCAGAGGAGCAGTGTGAGAGGAAGCAACATCAATGCATTGATAGATTATACTTTATGCACAGTCTGTAAATACATTGATTAATAAGATGTAATATAATTTTATTATTTTTTTGTTTTAGTTATTTAAAATATTGTATTAGAATAAGTTATTGAATGATTTTTTTTTATTTAAAATTTTCATTTGTAGTTTCTGTTTTTATTAAATTTAATTTTAAAATATTTAATTATTTTTTAAAAATTTTGTTGAAAATGTATGACATTCAGCTGTAATTTTTGTTTGTTCATGTCTATAATAACTATTTTTATATATATGTGAATATGTTTGTGTTTCTCCAACATTTTTGGGTAGAGTTTTAGCCTATTATAGGTATGTAAAAAGCTTTTATCATCAGTGGTAGCCGCGGCAAGCGGCGGCGGCAGTGGCGGCGCCAACGACAGTGGCGGCGAAAGCGGCGGCAATGGTAGCAGTGGCAGTGGCGGTAGCAGTAGCAGTAGCAGCAAAGGCGGTAGTGGCCATAGCAGTAGTTGTATTGGCAGCGACAGCGGCAATGGCATTAGTGGTAGGAGCGGCAGCGGGAGCAGCAACAACAGCACCAAAAGAGATATATACGTACGAATAAAGTCACTATATACATACATTTAATACTGTAGTATTGTATGTACGTATATATTGAGTTTATTTGTACTTAGTTTATATTTACACATAATACTACTATTTATATGTACATATACTACAGTAATATATATACGAGTGAAAAGCTAGTATATATTTTCATATATAATGCATGATTATATATGTATCTAAACATATCTTTTTTTGTTAATTTGACCGAGTTGTTTAATTTTCTTACGGATATGATACCACATTGTTCCTCATACAAAGCTTCTATAAGTGATTGGATTTTTAACTTAACATAACGTGACGTGACTCGGACAGCTTTGTCATAGTATAAAAATGATGATCGGAGGATTAGAGGGAGAGAAAGCAACGTTAATGAATGGATATATTATACATTATGTACTATCGGTAGATACATTGATAAATAAGATCAAATAAAAGTTTGTTATTTTTTTGTTTCAATTATGTAAAATATTGAATTTACATAAAGATTTTAAATGATTTATTTTTCTTTATTATAAATTATGTATAGTTTCAATTTTTATTCAATTTGATATAAAAATATTAAATTATTTAATTAAAAAATTTTAAAATTTTTAAAATTTTTAAATTCTGAAATTATTTTTGAAAATATAATGGCTAGGCAATTTTTATAGACCAGCACTTACTCGGGAATCATCTGTCGTTATTTTTGTTTAGTGATGGAATATCTCATTTATCTATCTAATTTAGCTATGCAATTTTTCATTTTTAGCAAGGAATTTTTTCGTTGCTAACTTTTAAGCTAGGGACACTTCTATCACTATAATCAAGCAAGAAGCACTTTAGATAGGAGACTGATCCATCGGTAATCCATCGCTATATCCCGTTTAGCGAAGGAAATTACTCATTTAGCTAGGGAATTCTCCCTAGCTATATGGGATTTTTCTTGTAGTGCAAGTGGAGGAAACCTTTCAAAGAAAAATTAATATGGCACACTTTGAGGAGTTTCCATTGACTTGAATGGTGTCAAGGACTTGGTCAATGAATAATCAAGTTTATCAAATTCACTACCAGAATATTTATTGAGATCGAGTCGTAGCATTCAGCATTTTCCCTCGTGAAGAAAGTGAAGTATCAGAAGCATTTCCAAAATCAAAGTCAGGAAGATCATCGTAATCATTTGCAGCCATTTGCTTTCTACCGGCATAACCTAATGAAAGTAAGGCAGCCATATGAACATGAGGAGCTACTCCAATGGTTTTCCTGCCAATTGTTGAAATAGTTTCGACTTGTCATAGTCTTGCAAATGCAGGGAGTGAGGATGAATCATAAATTGAAGAAATTTGGGATTGTTCTGTCATTGAGAAAGAATTGGTGAGCCAAAGATAGTCTATCGTAAAAAAAGGCTGTTGATCATAATGAGGTTGACTCATCTGGATATTCATGGAATTGATGTCAGTGTTTCCACTAGCACCATGAAGGGATTAATCAGCCATTTTGCTTATTGTTTGAGAAGCATCAAGAGAGTTGCGAGGTTTGTCACTTAAAGATGCAATCTAGCTCTCATATGCTTTAAGAATTTGGGGTGATTATCATTGATAGTCATGCCCTTAAAAAATCCATGCTTAGCAAGTATGGTGATTATGGTATGGCTTCGAGGGTAGACATAAAAATCAATACTCTATGAAAGTTGTGCAAAACCAACCCTCTCATCTTTCTTGTACCCTCTTGCAGCCTCTTTCATGCTTGCCGGTTCAAAGTTCGACTTTGTTCTAAATCTCTCATTAACATCCTAACATGTCAGGAATGATAGAGACATTCTAATTCAACGATCAAAGAATGCATATCATGTTTTCGTGTAAGCAAATAATGAGCAATAAAATGTAACTCACCATGACCATGGTACACAAACTCATGATGAATGATAGGGTTCGAAGAAGTAAAATAACTAGACATTAAAAAATGATATAGTTTCATTTTGCTGAGTAAGGGTAGAAAGTGTTACCTCAAATCAAATGCTCCTACATATAAGATAAGTGATGAAGAGTAAGCATTAAACAATAAATATATAAACAACGTTAAGAGCTAGCACACTTTCCAGTTATTTGAAATCCATTAAACATTAAAAAGAATAATCATTAAAAAAACATCACACTTTTATAAATATACAAGTGTTTAGATATAATGTTGTGTTTAAAATATTTTTATAAATGTTACATATATATAATTATATATTTCTAACACTTTTATAAATATTATATAGTATATATATCACATTTATATAAACATTATAAATATTTTATATTTATATAAAAATTTATATGTTATATAAATGTTTACAAAAATGTATAAATATTTTATATGTTATATAAATGTTATATAAAAAATATATATAAATGGATAGTTTTATGTAAATGGTGCGAAATATTTATAAACATTTATACATATGTATAAATATTTATATATAATAATATATGCTTATATAAACATATCAATGTTTATATATAATGTAATATGTTTATATATTTTAAAGTATAGACATTTATATATAATGTCATATGATTATGTAAATGTATAAAAGTTTATAAATAATGATATCTATCTATAATATTTTTGGAGACAAAAAAATAGAACCCATAAACATTGATTTTGTTTTTTAAGTTACAGAAGCAGAAAACATTAAGCATACTTTATTTATTAAGTAATAAAAGCAGAAAACATTAAACATAATTTTTTTATTAAGTTACAGAAGCAGAAAACATTAAGCATAAATTTTTTTATTAACTTACAAATTCAAAAAACAAAATGTACATTTTATATTTAAAATCTATAAAATCCTAATTTTTTAAACAGTTAAAGAACAAAGTTTACACTAACCATTTTCCGTTTCATTAATGGCTGAGAGTTAACATCATATAAGTGATGTGAAAATAGAAGAAAGAAGAAGAAAATTGGAGGAAAAAAAAAATAAAAACCTAATATTCTGTATAATCCAAACTTTTCCATTAGTAATGAAATTGAGAGAGACATAGAAATGTATATAGTATTTTGAAGAAGAAGATCAATGATAATATTACTTGGTAACAAGAAGAGTCTGAATTTGCTGGTTGCTCATATAGTCTAGTTTAGCTTCTCCTCTCTTTCTTTTCGAAAGATAGAAAAAATGTTTGTGATTGAATATTCGTGAGAATTTTTTTTCACGGAATTAAGTGATTGAATTTGTCTCTTTTTTTATATTAAAAAAAGAGACAAAAATATACAAGTAAACTAAAATTATAAAAATTAAATAATTTAAATAAAAAAAAATGAAATAGATTTTTTTAACCATAAATGATATTATTTCATAAATAAATAAATTAATAATATATAATAATAAAGTATTTGATTTATATATATATATATATATCTAATGGTTATAAATTTTTAAGAATTCAATTTAATTTTTATAATATAATATGAAATAATTAAAAAAAATAAAATTTCATATTATTTGATATAATTTATAATTTATATTATTTTAAAAATTATTTAAAGCTTAGAAGATCAATAAAAAAATGTAATATTTATTATTTTAATAAAAAGTAGAATATTATAAGTTAATAGTAAAGATCTTACTCAATTGTTTAATTCTTATAAATTTGAGTAGGGACAAAAAAAATTGAATTAAAATCAACTTAGGGTTAGTTAGGTAGTACTTTTTAAAAGTGTTGATAAGCAAAAAAATAATTTAAGTATTTTAAGAACAACAAAATTTAATTAGTAATATTTTAAATAATTCTTTTTCCAACCCTAAAAAAACTATTGAAGTGTTCTTTTAATAACCACGATGAGATATTTATTTTTTAAATCATCAAAATTTTTTTGATGTAATTAAAAGATCTATGTATTTATCTTTAAATATCAATTTATTTTCTTTAAGATTTAAAAAAAAATTTGAATTTTTTTCCTAAATTTTTAAATGTTTTTGTAAATATTTTTTTAAAATATTACTATAATCATTAAAATATTTTTTTTTATTTTAAATAAAATAAATATTTATCTATTTATTCATTAATTCAAATATTTTTATAATTTTTCTTATTTAATCATATAATTATATAATTTACCTTTTTAGTAGTAGTACTTTTTTTATATGTTCATTAATTAATAAAAATATCTTACAAAAAGTTTATAATTATATAATTAATTATTTAATGTTTTTTTAAAAAATATATTTAATTATCATAATTAAATATTTCTGAAAAATAATTTGTATACTTTTTAAAATATTTTATTTAATTATTATTAATTTAACTTTTTATTTGTATTTATATAATTTCGAAATTATTTTTTTATAATATCATTTTTTAATAATTATATGAGGTGAATGTGTCTTTCAAGAAATGCTCATCCATAGGTCATGGGATACATTTTAATATATAAAATTACATAAAAAATTAAAATAAATAATATAAAAAAATTAAAATAATTAAAGATTAGCGATGGAAATTATTCCCAACATAAAAGCTAGCGAAAAATATCTAGCTAAATGCATATATTTTGGAAAGATTATCATTTAAGGTATAATCACTTGCAAAAAAATATAAAAGAGAAAAGAATATTCATATAATAATAATGTCTCGATCTAATTAGCTATAAATAATTTGTCGCTAATTTCGTCGCTAAATTTCCCACATTTAATTGTGGGGAAATCAATGAAAAATTAGTGACGGATTATGTCACGATCTAATTAGCTAGGGAAATCCATCGCTAATTCCATTGCTAATTCCATTGCTATATTTCCCGCTTTTCAATGCAAGGAAATATAGAAAAAAAATTTGCTGCGGATAATCTCTTATTCTAATTAGCTAGAGAAATTCCGAAGCTAAATTTCACTATATAAATTGACATTTTTTCGTAGTGGACAAAATGATTGACAGATTGAAAGACATATTGATAGATAGTTTGATAGAAAGATAGATGGATAGATCGATTGATAGATAGATCAATGGATAGACATATAAATTGACATATAAATAGACAGATAGATAGACAAATAGATAAAGAAATAGATAGACAAATGATAGAGAGATTTTAAATAATAGATAGATAGATAGACATATAGTTAGTTAGTTAGTAAGATATTTAGGTAGATAGATAAATATAATGATTGATAGATAGGTAGATAGATAAATAGTAATATAGATATATAAATAGATAGAAAATAGAAAGATAGATAGAAAGATAGGTAGACATATAGTTAGACAGATAGTTAGATAAATAAATAAATAAGTAGATATATATATATATATATATATATATATATATATATATATATATATATATATATATATATATATATATAAACAAATAGATCGATAGACAAATCAAAAAAGTGAAATAGAAAGATAGATAGGTAGAAAGATAGACAGACAAACAAATAGGCATATAGGCTGCCAGCGAGATTGGTAGACAGTCATGTAGGTAGATAGATAGACAGACAAACAAAGGGATTGATAGATAGACTGATAGACAAACAAACAAATAGAAAGACATATATAGACAAGAAAGACAAATAGGCATATAAACTGACAATTTAATAGACAAATTGATAAATAGATTTATAGACATAAAGATAGATAAATAGATAGATTGATTGATTGATAAACATAATGATAGACAGATTGATAGACATTATGATAGAGAGATTTATAGATAGATTGATAAACAGATTGAGAGATAGGTTGATAGACAGATTAATAAATAGATAGATAGATAGATAGACAGATAGATAAACAGATAGATAGCTAGATAGATAGACAAATAGATAGACATATTATTAGACATATAGACAAATAGATAGTTAGATAAAGAGATATAAAGATATATAGATAGGTAAATAGATAAATAGAAAGATATGTCGATAAAGAAATAGATAGATAGACAGATAAATATATAGATGGACAGATAGAGAGACAGATAGATAGACAAGTATATACATAGATAGATAGGCAGATAGATAGATTGATAAATAGATAAATAGTGTGACATACAAATAATTAAAAAGATATATAAATAGATAGAAATAAAGATATACAGATAAAGAGACATATAGATAGATAGAAAAATAAATAGATATACAGACAGACTGGCAGATAGATAGATATATAGGTAGATAGAGAGATAGACATATTGATAAATGGATTGAAAGTTAGTTTGATAGATAGATTGATAGACTGATTTATTGATAAATTGATAAATAAATTGATAGAAATTAGATAAACAAATTGATAGACTATTAGAAAGACAAATTGATAGATAGATAAATATATAGATAGATAGATAGATAAATATATAAATATATAGTTAGATATATAGATATATAAAGAGATAGATAGATAGATATATAGATTGATAGATAGTCAGATAATTAGATAGAAAGATAGGAATAATAATAGATCGATAGATTTAAAATTAGATAGACATATATATAGATAGATAGATAGATAAAAAAAATAAATAGATAGATAAAAATAAAAATAGATAGATAGAAAGTTCGACATAAAGATATTCAAATAGTTATACAAATAAATTAATAGAAAGATATATAGAAAGAAAGATAGATAGATAATTGACATATAGATAGACATATAGAAGGATAGAGAGATAGATAGATAGACAGATAGACAGATATATAGATAGATAGACAAATAAATAGATAGACAAAAATATAGACTGATAAATAGACAGATAAACAGACAGACATATAGATAGATAGAATGATATACATATAGATACACATATAAATAGAAAGATAGATAGACATATAGATATACATATAGATATACATATAGATAGACAGATAGATAGACACATAGATACACACCTAGATAGACAGAGAGATTGATAAATAGATAGAAAACTAGATTGACAAATAAATATATTTAAAAATAGATAGATAGATAGACACATAGATAGATAGATAGATAGACAAATAGTTTGATCGACAAATAGATGGAATAATAGATTGACAGATAGATAGACAAATAGATATACAGATAGAAAGAAAGAAAGATAGATACAAAATAGATAGATAGACAAGTATATAGGCAGATAGATATATATTGTTAGAAACATAGAAAGACAAATAGATAGATAGGCAAATAGACACAAATATTAAGATGGATAGATAGATAATTAGATAGACAAACAGATAGATTTGCATGCAGTAAATTAGTTATTTACTAGCTGATATTTAGATAGGCAGATAGATAGACAAATAGTTAGATAGACAAAAAGACAAATAGATAGATAGACAAACAAACTCAAATAGTGGCCAAATAGATAGATAATCAGATAGACAGACAGATAGATGCGCATGCAATTAGGTCGGCAGACAATTAGGCATGGAGGCAAGATAGATAGATAGGTAGACAATATATAGGCAGATAGATAGACAAACAAACAAATAGAGAGATAGACAAACATATAGATAGATAGATAGAAAAACAGATAAATAGATAGATAGTTTGATACACAAATTTATAGACACATAGATAAATAGATTATTAGATAGATAGATAGATAGATAAAAAGATATAAAGATAGATAGATAGATAAACATATAGATAGATATGTTGATAGACATACAAATGGATAAATAGATAATAAAATAAAATGATAGAATGATTAATGACATATTGATAGAAAGTTTGACAGACACATTAATAGACAGATTGATAGATATATAGATAGACTAATAGATAGACTTATTGATAGACAGATAGATAGACAGATTGCTAGACAAATTGAAAGAAAGATAGATAAATAGATTGATAGATAGATTAATAGACAGATTGATAGAGATAGAAATAGATAGACAAGTTGATAGAATGATAGATAGAAAGATAGATTAACAAATAGATAGATAGATAGATCGATAAATTTTTATACAAATAGACATACAGACAGACAGATAGATAGATAGACAGACACACAAAATAATTGAAAGAAAGAAAGATAGATAGATAAATACATAAAAAGATTGATAGTTAGATTGATCGATAGATAGATATATAGACAGAAAGATAGACTAAAAGAAAGATAGATTAAAAGATTTATAGACAAATTCATAGATAGACTAATAGACACATTGAATTATAGATTGATAGAAGATCGATAGATAGAATTATAGACAAATAAATAGACAAATAGATAAACTATTTGATAGATAGATTGATAGACTAATTAAAAGATATATAGATAGACATATTTATAGCCTAATAGATATACAAAAAATAGATAGACAAATAAATAATTTAATTGACAGATTATTCAACAAATAGATAGATAGATAGTTAAATAGATAGAAAAATAGAAAGATCGATAGATATAAAGAAATATAGATAGATAGATAGATAGAAAGGTAGATAGATAGGGAGATAGATTGATAGAGAGAAATAGATAGTTAGATAAAAAATAGGTAGATAGATAGATAGATAGAAAGACAAAAAGACAGAAAGATAGAAAGACAGACAGATATATAGATAGATAGATAGATAGACAGATAGTTAGAAATATAGATAGATAAAGAGATAGATAGATAAAAAAATAAATAGATAGATAGATAGATATAACGAAAGATAAAAAATAAACATATAGATAGAAAGATAGGCTGGCAGGTAGACAGATTGACAAATAGATAGATAGATAGATAAATAGATATATAGATAGATAGTCAGATAAATACATAGATAGCTAGACAAATAGATAGACAGATAGATTATAATAGATATAGACAAATAAAAGGATAGATAGTTATATAGATAGATTGATAGATAGATAAAATGATAGATATATAGATAGATAGATATATAGACAGACAGATAAATAGATAAAACTACGGGAGATAGACATAAAGATTGATTGATTAATAAATATACAGATATATAGAGAGATAGATAGATAGATAGACAACTAGATAGATAGTTATAAAGATAGATATTAAGACTGATTGATAGATAGTTATAAAGATAGATATTAAGACAGACAGATAGATAGATAGATAATTTGATAATCATATAGAAAGGCAAATATGTAGATAGACAGATAGATAAATAGTGAGATAGAGAGACATGTAGATAGACATAAAGATAGAAAGATAGATAGACAAACAAGCAACCTGGTTGGAATGTTGACAGTCAGGTAGGTAGAAAGATAGACAAATAGAAAGATAGATAGATAAAGAGATAGATAAATAAAAAGGCAAACAAACAAAAATACAAAGAGACAAACTGATAGAAAGACAAATAAATAGATAGATAGTTTGATAGACTAATAGAGAAATATTTATACACATAAATATAGATAGATTGATATAGAAATAGATAGATTGATAGATAAACAGATAAATAGCCAAATAAATATATAGACAAATTGATAGATAGATAGATAGACAGATAGATTGATTGATAGATAGACAGATAGATAGACATATTGTTAGACATAATGATTGAAAGATAGATTGATTGATATACATATTGATAAAAAGATTGATAAATAGATTGATAGATAAATTATTAGATATATTGATAGACATTTAGATAGTTAGATAGATAGATAGATAAATATAAACATAGAAGAATAGATAAACAGATAGTTTGATAGTTTGATTGATAGATTATTAGACATATAGATTATAGATAGATAATTAGTTGGATACATAAACAGTTAGATCGGTAGATAGGTAAATAGATAGATAGATAGATATATTAAAATGTAGATAGAAAAATTGAAAGATAGATATAAAAAAAGATGGATAGATAGATATATAGATAGATAGATATATAGACAAGAAGATAGATAGATTGATCGATTGATCATTAGACAGATAGATAGACAGAAAAATAAAAATATAGATATACAGCTAGATACAAAGATAGATTAATTAATAGATAGATAGACACAAATATAAATAACTAGATAGATAGATTGATATACAAAAAGTTAGACAAGTAGATATATGTATAGATAGATTGAGAGATAGATAAACAAAAAGATACAAAGATAGATATATAAATAGATAAACAAGTAGATAGACAGATATATCGATAAATAGATTTATAGATAGACAGAAATATAGATAAACTAATAAAAAGAACAATATATCGATAGACAGGCAAATAGACAGGCAGATATACACACAAATTGATAGCTAGATAGGTAGGTAGCTAGGTTGGAAGATAGTTAGGCAGGTAGGCATATAGACAGACAAAATGTAGATATATAGATAGATAGATAGATAGATAGAAAGTCAAATAAACATATAAAAAGATAGATAGACAAACAATAGAAAGACAAATAAATATCTATATAGATAGTTTATAGACAAATTGATAGACAGACTTATATAAAGAAAGATATATTGATTGATTGATAGAAAAAAGATAGATAGGCAGCTTGATAGATAGATTGATAGACAGATTGATAGACATATGTATTCATAGATTGAAAGATAGATTGATAGACATCTTGTTAGATCATTTGATATACAAATTGATAAATAGATGGATATATAGAAAGATAGATAGATAGTAGATTTATTGATTGATTGATAAGCAAAGAGATAGACAAATATATAGACATATGGATAGACTAATAGTTAGACAGATTATTAGACAAATAGATAGACAAATAGATAGAGAGACAGATAGAAAGAAAGAAAGATAGATATACAAATAGAATGATAGAGTGATAAGTAGATAGATAAATAGAAATATAGATAGATAAATAGATAGATAGATAAACAAATAGATAGACAGATAATAATATAAATAGTTAAATAAATAGTTAGAAAAACAAATAGAAAAGTAGATAAACAGATAAATAGATAGATAGATATACATTTAGTTAGATAGATAGATAAATAGATAAACAAATATATAGATAGTTGGATAGAAAGCCAAATAGATAGATAGGTAGATAGATAGACATACATATAGACTAATAAATAGATAAATAGATAGAAAGACAGACAGATAGACAGGTAGATAGATAGATAAATAGATAGATAGATAGACAAATAGATATATATATATATATATAGATAGGTATAGAGATAAATATAAAGATGGATAGATAGACAGACAAATAGATATATATATATATATAGATAGGTATATAGATAAATATAAAGATGGATAGATAGACAGATAGATAGATACATAGATAGACTAATAGATTGATAGATTGATAGACACATATATAGACATATAGATTAACAAATAGATATACAAGTAGATAGATAGATAGATAGACAGATAGATAGATAGATAGACAAATAGATATATAGATACATAGATAGATATACATACAAAAAGATAGAAAGAAATATAAACAGATAAAAAGATAGATATACAGATAGATAGATATATAGATAGATAGAGATATAGAAAGTTAGACAAATAGATAGAAAGACAGATTAATAGATAGATTGATAGACATACTGACAGATGGATTGAAAGATAGTTTGATTGATAGATTGATAGAAAGATTAATAGACAATGGATAGACAAAATGATAGGCAATTAGATAAGCAGATTGATAGATGGATAGATGGACAGATAAATAAATATATAGATAGATATAATGGGATATCGAGAGATAGATAGATAGATAGATATAAGATAGATAGATAGTCAGATTATTAGATAGATAGATAGATAAAAATATTATAAGATAGATAGATTTATAAATAGATAGATAAATAGATAGAAATCTATATATATAGATAGATAGTAGATGAATAGATAGATAGATATATAGATAAGAAATAGATAAATAGATTAAAAAAATAGATAAGTAGATAAATAGATGGATAGATAGAGTGACATAAAGATAGTCAGATAGTAAGATAAATAGATAGATAGATAGATATATAGATAGATATATAGATAGATAGAAAGATAGATAGATATACAAAAAGATAGAATGATAAATAGACAGATATATAGATAGATAAATAGGTATATGTATATAGACATATAGATATACTGAATGATAGAATGATGGATAGAGATAGAGATAGATAGATAGATAAACTGATAGTTGACACATAGATTGACACATTGATAGACAGAGAGATTGACATATATATAAATAAGTAGATTAACATATAAATAGATAGAAAGAAAGATAGTGACATAGATCGATAGATAGATAGATAGATAGATAGACACATAGATATTCAGATAGATAGATAGATAGATTGATTAAAAGATAAATAGATTTATAGATATATAATAGATAAATAGATAGATAAGTAAATAGGTAGATATATAAATTATTAGATAGATATATAGATAGACAGATAGATAGATAGATAGATAGTTAGAGGGAAAATAGACAAACATACAGATAGACAAATTGACACACAAATAGATAGAAAGATAGATAGTTAATTAGATTGACAGAGACATAGATAGTGAGCAGTTAGGTAGGTAGTATATTACATTTGTAGGTAGATAAAAGATTGACAAACAAACAAATAGGCAGATAGAAAAACAAACAAATAGGCAGATAGAAAAACAAACAAATAAAGAGATAGACAAACAGATAGATATATAGGTAAATAGTCATAAAGATAGATAGCTAGTTAATACATAGATTAATAGACACATATAGATAGATTGATAGAAAAATAGATAGACATATAGATATATATATATTGATAGTTAGACAAATAGATAGATAGATTGATAGATAGAATTAAAAATATTGATAAAATAGTGATAGACAAATTGATATAGAGATTAATAGATAGAATGATAGATAGATAAATAAATAGATAGATAGATAGATAATTATTTAGATAAATAGATAGATAGATAGATATATATATAGTTAGATTGATGGATAAATAGATAGATAAATAGATAAATTTACATATTATTATATTGAAACTTAGATAGATATATAAATAGATAGATAGATAGGTAGGTAGATAGACAGACAGACAGACAGATATATATATATATATTTAGACAGATAGATAGACATATAGATAGATTTTGAGATAGATTCATAGATACACCGATAAAAATATAGACAGATAGACAAATAGATAGATATATAGATAGGTAGACAAATAGATATACATATAGATAGATAGATATATAGACAAATAGATAGATATATATATATATAGATCGATAGAAAAATAAAAAGATAGATAGATAAATAGATAGACAGATAAAAGATAGATAGATTGACAAGAAGATAGGCATATTAATAGATTGATAGATAGATATATAGATAGACAGATAGATAAACATACAGTTTGACAGATAGAAAGATAGGCAGATAGATATACAAATAGACACATAATAGATATATAAATAGATAGATAGTTAGTTAGTTATATAGGCAGACAAACAAATAATCATGCATATAGAAAGATATTCAGACAAAAAATTAGCAGATAGATAGACTTACAAACTAAGAGAAAAACAAATAGACAGATAGATATACCGATAGAGATAAAGAAAGATTATTTTATACATAGATTTATAGACATATAGATAGATAGATTGATATAAAGTTAGATAGACAAATAGATAGATAGACAGACATATAGAAAGATATATAGATAGATAGACAGATAGATAGATATATTTATAGATATACAAATACATAAAAAGATTGATAGATAGAATGATAAAAAGATTGATTGACATATTGATAGATAGATAGATAGATTGATTCATAAATAGATATATAAATAGATAGATAGATAAATATATAGAAAGATATATAGATAGATGAATAGATAGATAGATAGATAGATAGACAAGAATATAGAGAGAGAGAGAAAGATAGATAGATAGATATATGGATAGATAGATAAATACATAGATAGATAGATAGATAGATAGATAGACAGACGGATAGATAGACAGAAAGATTGACAAATAGATAGATAGAAATATAAATAGATAGAAAGATAGATATATAGATTGATACACAAATAGATAGATAGACAAAATGACATATAAACAAACAAAGAGATATAAAAACTGATAGTTATATAGACAGACAAATTGATAAATAGATTGATACACATAAAGATAGATAGATAAATAAATTGATAATTTGATAAATAGATTTATAGACAGATAGTTAGACAAATAAATAAAAATATAGATGGATGGATTAATAGAAAGATAGATGGATTAAAAGAAAGATTGATAGACAGATTGATATTTAGATTGAAAAAAGATTGATAGACAGATAGATATATTGATTGATAGTAAGACAGATAGATTGATAGATATAAAGACAGACATACAGATAGATAGATAGATAGATTATCAAATTGATATATATATATCAATAGATAGACAAATACATAGACACTTAGATAGATAGATAGAAAGACATATAGATAGATAAATAAATAGATAGATAAAAATATAGACATATTGATAAACCAAAAGATAGACAGATAAATAGACACACACACACACACACACATATATATATATATATATATATATATAGATAAATAGTTAGATATACAGATTGACAAATAGATAGATAGATATATATATATATACACACACATATACATTCAGATATATAGACAGATTGATTGCCAAATAGATAGTTAAAAATAGATAAATAGATAGATAAATATATAGATAGATAAATAAATAGATAGTCATATAGATAGACAGCAAGATAAACAAATAGATAGATAGATACATATGACTGATCGATAGACATATAAATAGATAGATAGATGGATAAATAGAGAGGTAGATAGACAGATGAATAGATAGATAGATAGATACACAGACAGAAAGACTAATAGAAAGACAGATTGACATACAAATAGATTAATAGATAGATAGACAAATAGATAGGCATACAAATAGATATGTAGAAAGTTAGGTTGATTGATAGACAGATAGATATAAAGATACATCGATAGATAGATAGACAGATGTATATATAGATTGATAGATCGATTGATAGACAACTTGATAGAAGGCATATGATAGATAGATAGATAAATAGATATATTGATATAAAGGTAGATAGATATAGAGACTGATAGATAGATAGATAGACAGATAGACACATATATATAGACAAATAGCACTACAAGAAAAGCCCAAATAGCTAGTGAAAATTCTCTAGCTATATGGGATTTTTTTGTCGCTATAACAGAATAACGACGAAATAATGATGAAAATTATACCAAGCTAAAAAGTTTTACACAAAATATTAATGAGAAAATATAATTTCCTAGCTAATTTTCTAACGACAGAATTTCCTTAGCTAATCTTTTTTTTCCTTGCTAATTTTATTGTAATTAAGAATAGTAATTAATATTTTCGATTGAATATATACAAATAATTCTATATCTAAATTAATGATGAAAAATTATCTAGCTATTTTTATTTTAACGTTATTTTTACAATTTTTTTTACAAAAAATTTTATTACATATTTTTAAATTTTTATATTAAATTAAATAAAAACATATACTATAAACAATTTTTTATGATTAACAAAAAGCAAAAGTAGTTCAAAAATTTTTTTGATACAATTGTTACATAGTTAAAACAAAAACATAACATAGGTATATAGTCATTTAAAACTAAATCATCATCCTCATAATTAATGATGCAATTATGCTAGGCTCTCCTATGTGGTTTCTCTACCAGAACTCTATTTGCTATCTGTCTCTTTAAGGCCACTAACTGTGACTCCATATAGGACATCTGCTATTGTATTACATTTGGTACTACTCAGAAAAATTATTTTGAACTTCAACAACAACATATTTATCAACAATGAAATCATGAAAAAAAGCCAAATATTATAAACGAATGACAGGCACACTCTAAACACAAAACAAAAGCAAACACATGTGAATGAAAATATTACTTAATTTCTAGATGTGTTGGTTGACCAAATACAGCAGCTAAAGCATCTACAACAAGTTTATCTCCCAATTTCCAAGCACTTTACCAATTCCTTTTCATTCTTTTCAGGGGCTGCATATACAAAATTGATCTTATTATCGAGCATGTTCTAGTACTTGATCAATGCTTCCTCTACAAATGCATATAGAGGCTTAGATTTTTACCGAGAAGATGATGAAGTAAATTTATGAAAAATAATCAAGAGAGAAAACTTATCAAACAAAATAATAAACCATAAAAATAATTAAATAATATAGTGTAGCCAGAAGAAGTAATTAGAAATAAATACAAAAACGAGAACTAGCATTCAATGAGAAATTAATCATGTAGTTTTTCTCGGAGATGGGTTCCCAGGTTTGATCCAACATCATATTCTTCCCTTCAATATTAAGGATCAAGACACTCACCGGAGCCTCTAAACGTATAACACCAACCTCATTAGCTAACTCATTTTATTATTCCCAGACACCACACTTATCTATCTTATTTTCCCTAATAAATATGCATATTTTTTTCACCTTATCCAACAACTCAAACCAAGCAAAATGAGATGATGCCATCAATAGAATAAATACAAAAAATGATACACAAACTGATTATCAACTTATTTTTTTTAAACAAGCCTACTAACACATGGAAATAATAGACACTTGATGTGAGGTGATAACAAAGGGAAGCAGTAAATCCAAATGAGAATCAGCTGAACAAAGAACTGGACCAAAATGGAAGAAAAAGAAGGGAGCTTAGCCTATCCATCATGCACCCTTGTTGTTGTAGTTGAGCAACATCACCAATATCAAAATGGTCACGTTAATAAACAAACAAATACCAGCAACATGCACCACAACTAGAAGGTGGGCTATAGTAATTTGTGTTGGCTCATAGTAAAAGAAGTAACCTGACATTCTTTTGGTCTCATCTGGCTCTCCTCTTCTTGGTGCAGGCTCAAACTACATCAATTTGAGGGCACCCTTCTAGATTTTGTAATTTCTAACACATATATATCCATACATTTAATATCAAGTTAACAATTAAAAAAATAATAAACACTCGATAATCAAAATGTCATACAACTAAAATTCTTATATAATAGACAAAAATAATTAGTACAGCTGAAATTGAGTAATCTCATCAAAAGTATCCAAAATAAAAAAAAATCAACAAAAATAGTATATTCTCTCAACACATGTTCATATATAAATCTCTATCTCCTTAAATGTCATTATATTTTACATTTTCAAAAGACTAAATCAACTCTCTTATAAATAAAAATTATGATGGATTTTCTATCAAAACTAAGAGGAGCTAGAATAAAGTGAAAGTGAGAAACAAGCGCAAAATATTCATCAACCTCGAAATAGATCTCAATCTTTCATAGATTTTTCACTTATCTAAGTATTAAATACAACATTATATAAATTTATTATAAAAAATTTATTAAACTAATTATACAGATATATATGTAATATAAAATTAGATAATTACAAGATATTTGAACTTTTTAATGATACTCACATATCTAATAGATTCAAAATTATATCTTTGGTGAAATAGAGTTAATTTTTATGAGCATATGTTATCTTTATTCCAAAAAAATATACAAATATACAAAAGTATTACATTTCAACTTTCATAGAAATGAAATATTAATAAGATTCAAATGTAATAACTTTAAGGGAAAACAATTGCATAGAATGTATCAATCTATGCTCATGGAAAATAGATCAATAATATAAAGCTTTTCATAGGTAAAAACAAACTTATCTTGTAAATAAAAATAATCAAGTAATTATTTTATATGAACCTCATTAGAATTATCATAAAAAATATTTATTCACAACAAATTATAATAAGAACATATAAGAGGTGATTAAAGAAAGAGGAAATCAAAATAAGATCATTTTAACTAATAGATAAAAAAATTAAAATAACAAAACTCATGTATCAATGTATAATACTTCACCAGCAAGAAAGTCATTAGTTGAACTTCATTCTCATCAAAATTACACTTGGTATTGAATAATTATAAAAACTAATCATAAGTATTAAAGCAAAAATAATTATCCAATACTTTTGAGTGATTATAAGTATATCATTTATTATGACTTGTCATTCTAAATGAGAAAGTGTCTCAAACAAGAGTTTAATATGGCTTCAAATGAATAAAAAAAATATTAATACACAAAACAAATAAATATGAATAAAAAAGTATTCCATCAAGTGGAAGTTAATACTAAAATGTATTTGTTTATTTTGGAAAATATTCAAAAGATAAGATCAAAAGAGTCAATTGAATTGACTATTTTTTAGTCATAATCAATAAAACATTGAAAAAGCTGAGTATGTCAAGAGATCTTTCACTAAGGAGCTTAGCATATGTGAATTTAAATTTGCCAAAGATGAGTGGAATACTCTTGATTTGATAACTCTATTTCTTCAAATATTAGTGTGAAGTTTAAAAGGCGTCTGAAGTATAAGGAATCACATAATAAAAAAAATTCTTCAATCTCCCAAACCTCAATTTAACTTCTTACAAGGCGACTAAAGTGGGTAACTATTATATAAATCATGTAATATTGGAGTACTTGATCTTTAAAGATTGTTTCATTCAATGGGTTAGGGGTGAATCTTCGTGAAGGGAGGGCAGATGAGAAGAAAACGAAAAGATAAATTAATTTTCATTAATTTACGAAAACTAATATATACATACATACATATATATATATTTATATATAAGTAAAAATAAACATATATATGATTGAGAGAGTTCACATGTCAGGTGCTCTCTTACAATGTAACAAGAAAGACAATAAATAAATAAAATAAAATAGACACTAAATTAAATCTCAACTATCTCCTTCATGATATTGCATACATGCATTGAATATCAAAATTAGAAGATATGAAAAAAAACATACAATCCTCCAAGTGTATTTATGATGATGTTTACAATAATTCACTAATACATATATTCACTAATAACATGTCTAATTGTCTAAATATCAAATTAAAATATAATCAACTATGAATTGATAAACATAACATCTCCAAAAAGTAACTAATATACTAAAACACACAAGTAACTAATAACTAACTCTTGCACTGAAGCTAGAATCAACAATATGCCCATATACTATATCTTAGAATTGTGTTCATATTAGTGTATGTTGGAAAATCTAATATGTAAACTAAAAATACTCTGAGTGCAAATAATATTGACTGGTTTGTTGTGATTTACAATTGGTTTTTTTATTTTATATTATTTTTCTTGCATATGTATATGATCATTCAACCTATGAGATATCATAATTTGATTAGTCCCATATATAAGGGATTAGCTTGTACACATTTGATATGCGATTTTTCAAATACTCTTCTTTTATTTGCATTGTTTCTCAACATAGTATCAAAGCCAAAATTATAGAATACAAATTCATTAGTGAGTGGCTTGCATTTTGAATGTGCAGAAGAAACATTTAATATTTTATTACAATATAAACAAAAAATAATTTTTGAAATTATATGATAAAAAGTTGGACATATCTCAAATACTCTTCTTTTATTTTGCATTGTTTCACAACATGGTATTAATACAAAAATCTTATAGATACAAATTTTTGAGTGTGTGGCTTGAATTTTGAATGTGCAAACACTTATAATATTTTATACAATATAACAAAAATTTATTTTTGAAAGTATATGATAAAAAAGTGGATATATTCTCACTAAAATATAAAAATTTAGAATCTTGTTCAAATTTAGTAAAGATCTCAAACTATTATCAACCTAAAATTTTTTATCATCAATATTAGTTATATATACAAAAAAATCCAAGATGAAGTGCATCCAATTATAATTATAGTAACATAAATTATACATGTCTAATGCACCATTTTTTGTAAAATTATTTAAAATATCTTCTTAAAAACTCATCTAGTACTCCAGTACTAGTTTTAAGTTATATTTTATAAAATATTTATATTTGACTAGATTTATTTATCATTTAGTATTTTTTTTATTATCATATTAGAATTTGTTCAAATAATTTAAGTGTGCTTATTAATACTGAATATTTTGCTTACTTGAGGAAAGACACTAGAGAAGAAAGGTTTTCCTATCATCTAAAAAATTTAGTTCATTATATAAGATCATACTTAGTGCACAAGCCTTCTATTCTAGCATAAGGTCTGGGAGAAGTCATATATCAATGTCTTACCATCAAATTTAAAGAATACATATGATAAGCCTCGAATCCATACCTTGGACAAAGATGCTTATCATTTGAATAAAGACATGACCTCCAACAAATACATATAATAAATAAAATTTCACAAATGATTAGTCATCTTAGTAATATTCTCATACAAATATTTTAAATTCAAAATTCTTATAAGATTCGGGTGCATTAATATTTATGCAACTACATACAAAATTTAATTCATTACATGGATCAAATGATTGTCTATAATATTTAATTAACTAAAATTTATGTTAAGTTTTACTAGGAAAGAACTAAAACTCAAAAATACATAAGAAAGAAAAAATAGAGTAATTAAATTAAATATTAAAATATATATTAATCTAATGATGCATAGCATTTATAGATAAAATATTAATTATTATGTCTTTATAAGTTTAAGCCAATTGAGCTTATGAATTATAAAAAATATAATATATATACACAAATTCTCACTTAACACATTTTATGAGATGTTATAACTAATTATCTTACCCATAAAAATCAAAGAGATTTCATCTATAGGTGTCAAATGGGCGAGGCGACCCAGTCCCGACCCAAAGCCCAGCATGACACGCTGCAGTTCTGTGCCCGAGCCTAGCCAGGCAGACCCTGGGTATGAGTCATGTCGTGTCGTGCCGAGGGTTTTTGGCCCACGTGACATGCCAGGCACTTGGGCCAAACACAGATGATCATGCACCGAGCGATGCCTGACATGGAAATGACATGGTGATGGCCGACGGGGGGACAGTGGCACGACGCAATGCAAGAAACCCTAATTTTGTAAAAATTTGACCCACCGACCCGAACCAAACCAACCCGAACAGGGCAATTTTTGGGCCGCAGGGCCCATGCCATGATTGCCCTCCAAGAAACCGTGCCGGTGCTTGGCACGGCACCCAACCAGGGGCCCAAAAAATTTCATCTAATTAGTATAATATAAGAGACCTATAGTTTTAAATAATGATATATATTTTTCATCTTAAAAAATATTTTGTTATCCTACAAAAACACAACAACCACTTGTATGATATAATTGTTGTTTTCTAATTTATATTAAACATGCTTAGTGATGAATTAGACATTTTAACAAAATAATTGGGTCAGTTTATTAGGTCATGAGTCATGAGTGCCCAAAAAACAACTCATGCCTAGACAAAGTAGCTATGCACATGCCACATTGTCATGGGTAACAAGTCACAATTGTTTGACGATGACCCTAGCACAAACAATGCTGGGCAATGGTAATGGGTCCAAAAGTAGCACATTGGGCTAGCCCACACACAACACAAATGACATATGGGGCCACTAAATGAGGCTCGGTAAAACCCAAGTGTTTCATGCCATACAAGATTCATGCCATGTTGAACTAGTAGAGATCATACCCATGATAAAATGCTCATTAGACTGCCCTAAGGACTGTGGCAGTTCATCAAAAATCTAGACCTGTGATACAAGACCTGACATCCACAGTCAATGACAAATGGTGAAAACATATAGAATCTATGATTAATCAAAGGTACTATATTACACAATATATTTTTTATTATTTATTTAATACATGAATACAAGAATACATAAAAATTATATTGGAGCATTCCTATTTACTATGATCATCCTTTTCTCATAACTTAAGCACAAAACATGAATCCAAACAAAAATTAATCTCAAAAATTCTCATATAATGATTTATATCTAACCTGGAAATAATATAAGTGAAGGAAAAATCAACATATGCTTACCTTGCAATCCGAATCAGTTACCACAAACTATCCTAGTGGTAAAGTAGCTTTCCTTTGGCTCTTAGGGAAACACGACCTATTTATCAGAAAAACCTTTAGAGAATTATTAAAAGAAAATTTAAATATCAAAATTATAGTAAATAAAAGTAAATTCAACTAATAACTTTAGATAATGATATAAAAATATAATTTGATCAGATACATAATGAAAAGAGATTCAATTTTCCTCAAAATGCTACAAATGGAAGGACCTAAGCAAACTGATAACAAGCTACAATGTCCCAACAGATAGAACTTCTTTCTTAATGTTTGGAGATGAATGAACCAAATTTCCAATCACACCTACCTACAACAACAAAAATAATTGGTCCAAATAAGAAAACAAAGGCCAAGATCAAAATTTCAGAATAGTGATAACTAACAAATTAATTGAGATGTCAATTTTTAAGTAAAGTAACTTACTTCACAATGTATATCATCATCTTCTGAGCACAACATTAAGATCATTGTGGGAAGAGCATTGCACTCGACAATCTGAAAAGTTAAAAAAATGCATTATTTTCTCCGGCAAAGTAAATGATAAAAAATCAGCAATCACAATAAGGAACATTAGCTGATTCTTATTCTCATCATTCTTGAAAGCTAAGGTTCTTAGTGCCCCTTTAGATGCCCTTTAAACTTTAACGTCAAAGAAAATCAATTCAACTAGAGGGGGTATCCTAACATTCATCCTGAAAAATAACTCATTAATAGAAAGCATTGTGCACATTGCCAAAAGAAAATGTATTAAAAATAGAAACCTAATATGACTTTTGATGTTGCTATTCTCATGGGAAAGGTTGGTGATTGCATCAGCTGCCCATCTTAGGATGCTATTCACTACCTGAGAAGTAGATCCATCTCGATGTAGGTGGCAAAGTACCTGAGTCAATAATAAGCTGCTGATGTTCTGGCTGTTCCACAAAAAATGGTAAAAGTTCATGAGTGTAACATGTAAACACAGCACAAACAATAGTCAGTAATGGAATGCTGTTATAGCTTACAAATCAAATAACTAAATCCATATAATGTGTGAGACACTTCATTGTTCATGGATTTTGAACTCAAGAGTTACTCACAAATTTTATTGAACCCATTCTTAACTAATATTAACATATTAATATTACAGAAAAATAAACAATATATTAATGAATACTAATTATTATAATTTATAATCATATCTTTTGTGTTTTTTACTTATGTTATTATTTTTATGTTATTATTGATGGAAGCACCCAACATCTAGACAGCTTCAATTCATTGGCCCATATTATTATATGAAAGGATTGCTTGTAATTTTTTTACTATGTGTTTTTCATCAAGTTTTATGTTTGGCATAGAATTATGCATAGTATCAAAGCCAAAACTCTAAGGAAATCAAACCTTGAGTCATGTAATGGTTCAAAATCCTAAAAAATGAGAGAACATACATTGTGCCAACATAGGGCACATGGGCATACATGCTGTAGTAACGCCCCATATGCTGCTATCACATACTGTGTGAGATGAGAATCTACTCCATAAAGAGGATGTTGCCTGGTTATGCATGATAAGATAAGAGAGTTTGTGCATGGTAGTATGACACAACAGTAGGCACTTCAATTATATAATTTCACTACTAAAATTTACCGAATTATCGACCAATTTTTTGGTCGCTAATTTTGATTTTTTTGGTCGGAAACCTAATAACAAACATTTACCGTCCAAAATCATTGGTCTTAATTCTGCTCGTCACTAAATTTTTTAACGATAAAAAATCAGTCGGTCGATAAATTACTGACCTTTTACCAATCTTCAACCGACAAACATTTACCGACTATATTCCTACAATTTTCTGACCAAATTAATTAGGTCAGTACATGGTCTCTAAATGGTCAGTAATTAATGACCATTTACAGACCATTCACCGAAAAATAATTACCGACTAAATTCTAACTATTTTCTGACCACTTAGTCATTTTATGGACTCAAAATGGTCGGTAATAACTGATCATTTTGAGGCCAATTACCGACAACCAATATCCGATGATATTCTGACCAATTTCTTACAAAAAACATTAGGTACGATAAATGGTCCTCCAAATGGGTTGATAATTACCAACAATATACAGACTATTTACCGACAAATAATTTTCGACTACATTCCAACCATTTTCGAATATATTCCAATCATTTTCTAACAAAAAGCATTAGGTCAGTAAATGGTCACAAAATGGTCGGTAATAATCAAAAAAAATTGTGACCAAAAATTGACCAAAAAATCTTTTAAAATCATTGGTAGGTAATCGATCTCCAAAATATTACCGACCATTCGTAATTATTTATACGACCATTAATATTAAAAAATTTTGGTCGGTAATTACCGACCAAATTTTTTTTGTAGTTTTTCTGTAGTTGCTAGAAACTAGAACAAATAATACATAAAAACTTCCAATTAACTTCCAGTTTTGATGTAGTTGCTACAGAAACATATACAAATAAAACGACAAAAAAAATCCAATTAATTTCAGCAAACAACTATATATACTGCATATATATTTAAAAACATCAAGAGAAAATAAAAAAAATTAAATGTAAAGTCAATGTTTAAGGCATTGAAAAAGAATGCATGCAATACACTCAATCATCCAACCTAGTATCATAATCGTTATGTTGCGACATTTCTAGTCCACACGGTGAGATGTCGGTACTAGGGTAGAGCTGTCTGCTACTGCTAGTCCTGATGTGGGTATGCAGGTGCTGCTGTAGGTGATGGAGTAGTTGTGGTAGCTAGAGCAGTACACCAAACAATATGTGGTAGATCATTAGGGTTGAACTGTAGTCCTCCACCCAAAAACATATTGGTAAGCTAGTCAAAATGCATACGTAACTCATCTCTATCATCCTCATAGTCAATCATGCATCACTCGGTATCGGCCCTGGCCCTGCACGTTTATTCAAGCAAAGCTCGGCATGGTTTAGTTGGCACGGCTGGTTTTTGGTTGTGCCTGGTTAAGCCTGTAAGAGGCGGTATAAAAAAATTAAATTTTTTTTTATTTTTTTATTTTTTGTTTAGAATATTTATGTATTTATAAAATATAAATTAGATCATAATTAAAAATATTTAAATTGTAAATTGTAAATATTTGAATAGGTATAAAGTTTATTTTTTTAATGTTATTTGTTTTAATTTAGTTTTAATTAGATTATAATTTATTATAATTTATTTTAGAATTTTTAATAAAATTATTAAAAATAAACATAAAATAAACACAAAATTTATTTCAAAAAAATAACAAAGTCACACTCACAAAGCCAAGTGCCAAGTAGCCAAACTAAAGCAAATACAAAGTAAATAAAAATAAGTACAAAATATCGAAATTAAAAAGCAGAATCAAGAATAACTTATAAGGAATAGCATAACTGAACAAAAGTGTTGTTGTCGGCATGTCGCAATCCTATAATCTTCAACCATCAAGCATCAATTAGCAACCCTCATTAATCATCTATCTTCGTATGATTATCATTCTCACCTCAATATCAATATCACTATCATATGGATTATCAATAGTATCACCACTCCTCCTCATTCACTGTTATCCACTCCCTAGTCCCAGCACGACCTTAATGCTAAACCTTGAATCCTCCCAATCCTTCATGCAGTACTAAAGCCTCAACAATATCATGACATAATCTGATATCCTATCCAAATCACATTCACTACAAAAAAAAGTAGGTCACTAGCTACAGCTCGACATATGAGGAGTAAATAGATCTTGTTCATCGTAGATAGCACGAGAAAGTTGGGCTCATATGAGTTCCACCACTATAATATATCAAGATTCTTAGTATCAGATGTGATAGGATTGAGAAGTAATTGGTATCTAGTACCGAGACAAGCTCGCTCCTATTCGATGGTCCACCCCGTCGTTTTCCCCTAGCTAACTAATTGGAAAAATTCGTCATCTGTGAATATGGTTCTAAATGTCCATACTCACAGCCTCACTACTACTACCACCATACTTTAGTATCATAGTATGTGAAAAGAGCAATCAACTTCGCATGAATGAACCCTTCAGGCGAGTATCTAGGTCATGCACGAGGAAATTAAAGTCAAAATGTTAATACCCCTTCCAACCTTAACCCTAAGGTCCATGCGTGTAGCAAGATAATAAGAGATGGAATGGTAGACCAGTACTTTAAGTACTTGGTTTCTATATCGTAACCATATGGCTAAGTTCGGGTCGCTCGATACTCTTAACATGCGACTAATCTTGCATATGCACCTGAGTACAATACAAGTCATGAGAGTATAAACCAACGAACACCTGTTCATCATGTCATAAAAATCTTCAGGAATCATAAATTAAATTCATAAAACCCAGTTAGTGTCGTAACAAAAGTTGTCACTCTTACTATTGACGTAGTCGGATATCATGTGTTGTATCCAACACATGACTACCACATTAGGTACGTATAATTCCAATAGTGTCTCACATCCAATTGAATTTCTTCTCGTAAGATTCACAGACAAACAGAGACTACCGAGCTCCAATTGTCTGCAGATGGTATTTACAAATGTATTTTAGTGAGTTTATGTTTCCAAAGTAGGGAACTTCATCCCCACTTGTAGAATCATGTAAATCACTGTGACACATGCATATGACATGGAAAATCTCTATTAATGGAGCCTTTTCTAATATTCCTAACAAACATGTTAATCGCTACTCTATTATTAGATGCGTTATCGAATGTGATACTAATTTTTTTTTTGAATTTAATATTCTCTAAAGAATAACACACCTCAAAAATGGCAGGAGCCCATCATGAGGATGGAGAATCTCGGAGAATCTTATAATTTTTTTATTCACAGTCATTTAGAATCTACATAGTAAGTGGTGAGACATGCATAAGATGCATCATCGTGACTAGTCTAGATATTGGACATCATGGACACCACTCCACTATATACCATAAATTCATTAATTATTAATATTTTTCTAACATATAATATTTTAGTATATCATTCCAAGATGTGGACCTAGAAAACCTATGATAAGCATGCTGAAAATATGCCTGCATGATGCTCACTATCCTTGGATCTTCCAAAAATCTGATCGGAAGATCCATCAATGTCATAAGTATGGTCATGCCTTCCCAACCCAACTCACTATGGTATATGAAGATGGTAAACTTTAAGACTGAATGATTCTAGTCTCAAAAAATGTAGAGATAAGTTGGTTTGTCTAGGATCTAAAGCACCATGTGTTTTGGTGATAATTCTGGCATGCCTTTTAAGGTGTCCAGTTCCAACCACACTCTTACAAGTTAAACTTTTCTTACAATATTTGTACAGTGTCATTCTTCTTTCTCACCCTATATTTTTGTTTTATTATATTAAATGAGTCCAAACTATAGAAGTCCTCCTTATATTTTGTTTTTTAGATGTTTGGGCTGAGATGACTGGGAGAAACCAAAGTTTCAACAACCTCGGAACTTTGTAAAAGATTTTCATTTTCTAAATTTAAATTAATTTTATTAGTATTTGTATTTGTCATTTTTTTTTGGTTTAATAGACAAGAGGATAGTTTAAAGAGAAAGAGAAAAAAATATATAAATACTTATAAAGTAGTGTAAGGAAAAACACATGCACCAAAAATCCAACTTCTTAAGACCAATGCAAAGCACCAACTAAAGACGAGGCTGAGTTGTGAATCCCAAAAAGCCAGCCAAATCGAAGAGATGAGAATTTTAGGAGAGGGTTTGAGAGAAAGAGAATGTGAGTTTTTATGTTTTTCAAAACATAAAAATTAGAGAGAGGGGGTGGGGTGCTTTTATAGAAAAAATTTAGAATTTTTTTTTAAAGTATTTTTTTTTTGAATTCATTAAGAATTTTTTAGGGCAGAATCATGTGGGTCATCGGATTCTACTCCATAGCCATAGGAGGCAAAATCCGAGGACTAATTTTCAAATAATTTTTCTTTAATATTTGAACCGTTGGCCATAAGCCCGTAACAGGCCAATGAAGTGGGGTTGGTTTAGATCCGGGCCCCTAGTTTCCGGATCAATCAGGATGAGCCTAACCTGATGGGGCAGTACTATAGCGTACGCCTCGGCTCATGCCGAGGTACTGAGCCAACCAGGCAATGTACCGTGTCGGGTCCCAGCATAACACGAGACCCGGTTGGCTTCGCATAACATGGAATGGGCATGGCATAATAAATTTCAGTGACATGCCGTGCTAGGCACGACCCAAATTAACCTATTTGACACCTCTAATCTAAAGTGCGTGTCTCAAAATTAAATAGTAAATATTTACCCTATCAAAATTAGCAAGAGAAAATTCCCTAGCTAACTTATCGAGGGAAACTTCCCTATCTAAATTAGCAACTGGAAAAATCATCTAGCTTTATTCATTCCAAAATTATTTTCATATTTTTAATTTTTTACATAATATTAATTACTATTTTTATAAAAACATAAACCATAAACCATTGTTTATAATTAACAAAAAATAAAACAATTATTAAATATTTTGATATAATATGTTACATAGTTAAAATAGAAATATAAAAAAAACTTGATTACATCTTATTCTTCATCAATGTATCTAATGACAGTGCATAAAGTATAATCTGTCTGTGAAATTGACTGTTGCTTTCTCTCCCTACACCATCCTCAAGATCTACATACTAATCTAGCACCTAAGCATGCCCCTCCATGACCATTTGCAATGCTTCCTTTAGTTCTAGTCTGTATTTCCTCTCCGCCTCCAACTCCTTCTTCCTTTTTTTCCCAATGCCCTTCTTGTATCTAGCTGCTCTTCCAACAACACTTTTTTTTAACATTGTGGATCAGTGCATGTATGTACTGTGCATGTATGTCTGTGTGTTGTGTGTAAAACACAGACACATGTACTTTCATGCTAATACACATACCATCAAGTCAATAGAAGAAATAATCTAGGGCTTAAAAACACACATATAGGTCTTTCAGGCATGGTCAGCATCTTCTAGTTCTTTAGCCTTTGGTAGTCTACGTAGATAGAGAACATTGTTACACTGCACATGAGCATATAATACTATATTTACAAACCAATAAAGAACACAACACATGTCACTTATAAACAGATAGACTAGTGCATGCAACACCAACAGCTATTTGTAGAAATTTCATAACAACGAGATAATCATGAGCTTATTTTTAAATTACTGAATCAAGATTTCTCCAAGATTTCTAGTGAACTGCCATCAACATATTCTTCTATGTTGCTCACCTTCATGCATCAGTCCATGGTTAATTATACAAAAGTTAAAAGGAGTTTTGTATGGAATAATATAGTTTTACATAAAAATTCCAAAATATGATGCTTGTTTAAAAAATATTACTAAACTAGTGCATCTAGAATAGCATGGTAATGGGCATCATTGTTAATGACAATCATTGCCATGCTATTGAATTTTAAAAATAAAGATCTTCATCAATGTCTACCTCACTTGATGATGCCAAATTCGGGATTGAATTTGGGTTTGACACAAGATCCAGTTTGGATTCATTTCTGCTTTCAATATTGCATCTTGGCCATATAGATTTCTAAGTGAGCAGCCAAGTTAAGTTGGTTGTTTGATCAAGATATGATGCAGAAACTAAAGATGAAGAAGATGAATTTAACTTGATGGTTTTTTTTGGATTGAAATGGAGAAAGCCACACGTGGCAGCATCCCTTGATTTGTTGAAGTTGACAGGTTCACTCTAAATCATGATTAAAGAAAAAAAACAATCATTTAATACGAGGAAAAGGATATAGATACATTCGAGTATGACAATGCCATAATTCATATTTAATAAACAAATAGGCACCTTATCATTGCCCCTCTTTTCTTCTTTATACTGCTGGAGCCACGACAATAACATGAGTAAGCATAACCTGCAGAAATGAACTCATGGTTTTGAACTTGAGATTCTTTGTCGAGGTTAATGGAGCAATTAGGGCTGCATGTTGTGCTTTTTGTAAGGTAATCCATATTCAATCTTTGCCAGCCAGAGTTGCCTCTCACATGTAGATGTTTTGCTCATGCACCCATTTTTCTTCTTTTTTAAAACTTTCGTCAAATGCATGACTAATGAAATATGAAGTGTTTATGCATGCTTATATACAATAGTTGACACGACAGTACATATGAATAAGTGTGTGGTGTATGTTTGTGTGTGCCTTTGTGGGTGTGTAGTTGAGTCATGGATGGGTAGCATATATGGACTCATATATCGCACCGAAGAAATTTGAAGAAAAAGTAAAAAAAAAGATTCGTTTTGCCCATTGAGATTGAGGCTAAGATTCAGGCTTCCAACTAGAGCAGTGACTAGATAAGTTCCCAATATACTCCAGAGAGGTAAAGCTGCTTTACACTTAATGTAAATTTGGAATGTGGTGATTCCCATGAGCCATACTCTTCACGCCTCATCGCCTATTCATAGATCAGACTTTGCATCTCTGTGATAATGTACCCTGTAATGTTGTTACTTGTCACCTCTAATTTTGGCCTGATATCAGAGACCCATTTAAGATCACCCACATATAAAACAACTTCTCTACTAGAATAACCATCTATGATGCACTTAAGCTCCATAATTTTTTGCAAATATCTACTTTGAATGATTCCTTAAAGATAACAGAGGAAGTGTTACTAATCTAACCATTTCCTTTTTCTCTCTCACTCCTCTGACTACACTCTCTATGCTTGCCACACACTCTACCATAATCACTAGTTTTTTCTTCCTCTCCATCACCGGTAAAAACTTTCATCACATCTTCAATCTTTGTTAGTGTTTCTAATGACGAGCTTAAGTCCTTCCCTAATGGTTCAATTGACTAAAAGAAAGAAATTGAGGAGGAGAAGAGTTGGCTATAGTAAGAGGTTTATGGCTTCTTTCAGGTATGAATTCGGAGAACCTAGAGTGGTATTAGCATAGCAGCTAGGGTGGTGGTTGTACTTCTAGAAAAAATATTCACAAATATGGTCTGTTCAACCATGTTTTTCACATGGTGGATGCACACACTCTCTCGTCATTCTCAATGCCTCCATTTAAAAATTTAAAATTTAATAGCCAGCATTCATAATGCTGGCCTTTGATTTTTAAAAATTCAATTGCATGGCTCCTCTGACTATGCTCCTCTAACTACGCTCACTCCTCTGACTCCTCTGACTATGCTCTCCTCTGACTACGCTTTCCTCTGACTATGATGCTCTGGCATTTAAAAAGTATCTCCTCACTCCTCTGACTATCGCTCTCTATGCTTGCTACACCACTCTCCCATAATCACTATGTTTTTTTTCTTCCTCTCCATCACCAGTAAAACCCTCATCACATCTTCGGCCTTTATCAGTGTTTCTAATGGCGAGATTAAGTCATTCCCCAATGGTTCAAATTAACTGAAAGAAAGAAATGAAGGAGGATAAGAGTTGGATGTGGTGAGAAGGTTTTATGGATTCTTATGAATTCCCAAGAACTAGTGTGATATTTGCAGTGGGAGCCATAGCGGTGAATGTACTTCTGGAACAAATATTCATAGATACGGCTTGTTCACCTTGTTTTTTCACTAAGTTGGATTCCACACACTCTCCCATTATTCCCAATGCCTACATTTTAAAATTTTTAAAATTTAATAGCCATCATTCACAATGACACCTTTGATTTTTAAAATTAATAGGGTGGCAATGACCATCATTTACAACGACACAAATTTCCACGTTGTTTCTAGATCTATTAGTTTGGTAATATTTTTCAAACTTGCATTATATCTTGGATTTTTTATTTAAAATGTATTATTTCCATACAAAACTCATTAGAAAGTGCTAAAAAAAGGGAAATGGAAGTTGAAATAAAACAGGCTGCATGGTATTGAAATTTTGTACACTAGTAGGTTCTATAGGAGTCCACCGAAGCAAGGAAACCTAAAAGAAACTGAAGAAAAAAAATGAGAAAAAATGCAATGCACGGGAAAAAAACACTTGGTTTGCTTACCTTTGTATTCCATTCCCCGCTTGAGTTTTACAATGACCGTCTTCCCAGTCAAGTTGTTAAGAAAAGGCTTGGGATTAACAGTGATAGTCTACAACATTCAGTAATAAAAAACTAATGAACAGTGCTATCATGCACGTATGCATCTGATAATTATCTACATTTAATTAAAATTTGATAGGCATGTATTTATGCAATATATATGCATACAGCATGAATATAGTACAACTATATGTGTCAAAACGCACACACATGCATACCCACATGCACACACTATTTCCTATCTTCTCATATTTTTTTATCATGTCCATATTTCGCACCTTTCTAGTTGAACTGAACCATTGATGCATGGAAATGGTCATTACCAAAAATCTATTTTTTTTTCTAATCTACATATCTCACATGATCTAAAATTTATTATTATGTTTTTTGCTTGAGAAAACTATAAGAAAACTTTTTTTATGAAAAATAAATGACCATTTGAAATAATATTTGATGGTTGTAAGCATGAATAGTTAATCTTGCTTTGATGCAGGAGAAACTAAAAGCTAGTATTAATAAATTTCATGAAAGAAAAAAATCTATGAATATCTAGTGTACAATAAAAATTGTATAAGAAAACTTGATTACTACTTCATAGAAATTTTAGCCCAACCACTCATTATAATCATCAATGAAATCTTATCTCAACACTATTGTGAACAAACATTACTCTAACCATAAGAACATGAGTTCAATCAATAAGAATACCAAATATACTTCTTCAGGATGCTTGTCAAATCACCTATCATGATGCTCAAGTAGATGTCTTACATGTACTCCATTTCCATTATAATAGCTCATCCAACTTCTATGCACAACTTCATAGTTTCAATGCATTTAGTTTGTCACGATGCAATTTGGTTCGCCTTGATAAGAAGGGTCTACTCTCTATCCAAGTAACCAAATAAAATTAAAAACAAAAAAACAAAAAAAAACAAAACTTTGCACAACTCAATGCTATGCCAAGCCTATTACGAGCTCATTGAGAAATCAACATCTCACCTCTTGCTTGTATTTGAGATCGTAGCACATCTGATCCGGCTAATAAAACTCAGATTCAGCAAGATCCACCCCCATGGGTCACATATGGCATTGATGTAGTTAGAATCGAGGCTTAAACCTGGTGAGCAATGATTTCAATAACACACAGTGGTAGTGCGATGGTTTTGATAACATACAGTGAGCATGTGAAGATTTGCATAGCACACAATGCATGGGTAATCGTGGTAGCTAGTGCATAGTGGATGCATTCCTTCTAGGGGTTTACAGCTCTTTCCAACACACACCCCCCTAGAAATTAGCTTTCCATGGGGTAGATTTTGATACCAGGAAAAATATTAAATCACACAACATAAAATAATTATAATATACTTGTTGATAACCTCATACAAACTCTTCCCTTATATAAACATGTTATTTTAATTAGGGCAACTCACAGGATGAATAATCTCTATTACACTTCTCGAAGTGTACCTATGTATGCTAGGCATTGCTCAATGTGTAAGACATGCTAATTTTTTTTTCCAAAAAGCTATCAATAGAACAACATATCAATTGATAAATTAGAGAACATGACACCGAGCAAAACATAAGCAATATCACAACATCATACTTATGAATAAGATAGTTATAGTATAGTATATATATGTACATATACACTTCAATATATGGAATGTAACTTAATATATATAGAATAGAAGCAGGTATAGATATAAAAAAGCAGGTAAAGTATTATCCCATTTGACCTTCACCATCCTCCCAACTATTCTCACTTCTCTTCATTTCATGCTCATCGATAGGGGATACATCGATGGCTATTGTATATCCATGTGGATTGGCCCCCCGCACCCCCCCCCACAACCCCATTGATAGCCATAGTTACTCATGTTCAGCTTGTTTGTCATCCCTGACACTACGAAAATGCAAGAGGGGGAGAACAGTTGATGAACACATTAAAATTAATTTCATTACGAATCATTATGGTAATTACAATTCAATAGTTTAATTCCATTGATGACAAAAAAAGTAGTCGTAGATCTAAACAGTGACAATGCAGATCGCATGAAATAAGAGTGCCAAGAACAAACTTATGTCTACGTGGACTAGAATGTTGGTGTTCTCTCACAACTTTAAAAGCTAATGTGCTATTCCTAGAACCAGGGAAGGGAGCCAACCAAGCTTTTATATACCTATAATAGGCTAAAACTCTACAAAAAAATATTTGGGTACACACAAACATATTCACGAGATATATAAAAAATAGTAATTATAGATATGACAACACAATCTGAGTTGATGTCATACAACTTCAAAAATATCTAAAAGATGGCTAGCAATGATGTTTAGAGAGAGTGAGAGTGCAAAAATAAAATGTTTCAGTAATATTAAAGATAATAGAAGCTCAGCCTTCTTTGATCCTAACTGAGATCAGTATAGATGGGACCCATCCATAGGAAGGACCGTGGCAATGTCTTAAGGGCTTTGAATCAGAATTTTTTATGCCTCTCACATCAAATGTCCTACAAAGATTCATGATTAGGTTAATCAGCAAAGCAAAGAACAAAACCAGAATAAAGAAAAATGATACCTCTAAAAAAATCTCATCTTGTTTAGCTATACATAGACAAAAATCAAAATTATTCAAAATAATGCTAATACAAAATCATCCTGATTATTAGTTGGTGCATTTGTGCCAGCCTCTCCTATAAAGTTTTGCAGTTGGATCTTGAAATGCTATATATTGCATCAATTCCGCTAACTATGACTCCATATAGTACATCTGTTGTAGCATTAAATTTTTAATTTCTTTCATCTCATCATTCATTTCTTTCATCTCATCATTCATTTCTTTAATTTCTTGCTTTTTTTTCCGTCAAATGATTAATCTACTCATATATCTCTTCTTTTATTTTCTTCATTTCTTCTTTCAAATGAGATGATAGCTCATCCTTCTCTTTCATTTCTGTCTCCATAACTTCAAAACTTTTATTTGTTTCCATTACGTGTTGTTCGACCACCTCATCCACCATTGTTGTGACAAATGAATTAGAAGAATGACTGCTACAACAAAATGCCAGTCCCTTCAAGCTGATGCCGTACACTCACTACTTCTTATGACCTTCTATGGTATCCAAATAGATAGGACAAAGTCAATTGTTTGAAGATCCATAGAACCCTCAACCTGTTGAGAAGCAACTGTCACATGTTCCTCCATGAGTTATTATGATAAAATAGAGAAAAAATACTATTCTAGATATACATAAATAATTTAATATTTTGCATTCTAAACAACTTTCAAATTTTACTATAGCTTCATAAAATTTTATTAATATATCAGATTCTTATAGTAATCATCTGAGACTTTTTATCAACTAACTGACAATCCGCTTTCTTTATATGCATCTTTCTAAAAATCTCATAAAAATTGGGATCACGACCCAATTCTCCAGCTTATAGTATGTATTTATTAAGTTTAAAAATAACAAATATTAAATAAATTAACAAAATTAATAAAACCATGTACAGATTTGATTTATTTGGTCTATTAGGATAACCACTAAATATATAAATATTTTAAATTTAAAATTGTACCAAATATCAAGCATGCTCAATGCTCAACGTTGACCCTAATGTGTGGCAAGACATTACTATACCTAGTCCAATTAATCTTTCGAGATAAAAAGATATTTTTGGCTCTAAAGATCAACTCGGATTGGAAGTACTTTAGAGATAAATTTAACTCAATTATTTAGTTCTTATAAATTTCAATAGGGGCGAATATCTCTGTATCTATCTTTAAATATCAATTTATTTTCATTTAAATATTATGAAAAATTAGTAATTTTTTTATAATTTAAAATTTTAAATTTGTTAGTAATTATTTTTAAACAATTTACTTTAGGCATAAAATTATTTTTTATAGTTAAAATAATATTAATATTTACTAGTTTTTTCGTTAATTTTATATTTTATTATACAATGAATTATTTATTCTTTTTATTAGTAGAAATTTTAATATATGTTCATTTAGTTTTAAAAATATCTTTAAAAAATTTAAAGATTATAGAAATAATAATTTAATGTTATTGTAATCTTTATTAATAGTTATTGTAGTCTTTATTAATAGTATTGTAGTCTTTATTAATATTAAATTTTTTTATTTATATATTTTTTAAATTATTTGTTTATAATAACCTATTTTTATAATTATACAAAGAGAATGTGACTTTCAAGGATCACTAATCAATAGACCAATGAATAAGTATCTTTAAAATACAAAATTAAATAAAAAATTAAAATAAATAATATATAAAAAGAGTAAATCATTAAGAATAGTGATGAAAATTATCCGCGACCCAAATAGTTTGGGAAAAATCCCTAGCTAAATGGATATATTTTGTGAAAAAAAAAATTAAGGAATAATCACTTGCAATAAATTATAAAAAGTAAAAAAAATTCAGATAATTATTTAGTAATTGATTGAGTCTCAATCTAATTAGATAGAGATATACCATCGCTAAATTCCATGCTTTTTTTGTGTAGAAATCTATGAAAATATTAGCAACAAAATATTTTCAATCGAACATTTCCATTACTAATCCATCACTAATCCGGTGCAAAATTTTAATTTAATGTAAAATCAAAAATTATTTGTTATTCCCTAGCTAATCCCTCGATAATTAGGTAGGAATTTTAACCCTGGCCAAATTCCCCTAGCTAAATTGATATTTTCTCGTAGTGTATATAGTTATATAGATAGATAGACAAATATATTGATAGATAGATAGAAAATATAGATAGCTAGAATGATTGATTGAAAGTTATATAGATAGATAGATAGGCATATAAATAAATAGATTGATAGATAGATTGATAGACAGATTGTAGAAAGATTATAGAAAGATTGATAGAAAGATTGATAATTGATAGATTGATAGATTATAGAAAGAAAGATAGACACATAGATAGACAGATAGATTACAAATAGATGAGAGATAGACAGACAGATAGATAGTTAGATAGATAGATAGATAGAAAATTGAAAGATAGAAAGATAAGAAGGATAGATTAGACAAATATATAGACAAATAGATAGGTAGATAGATAGATAGGTAATAGACAAACATAGAGACAGATAAATAAATATATAAATAGATAGACAAATAGATTAAAAAGATAGATAACATATTGATAGACATAGCGATAGACAATAGTTAGACAAATAGATAAATAGATAGTTAGAAAGACTATAAATAGAGAGATAGACATATAGGACAAATATAGTTATATATCTATATATTATAGTAGTAGATATGACAGAAAGATAGACTATTATATAGAAAGATAGACAATACATAAACAAATAGATATATTGATAGATAGTTAGATAGACATATAGATAGACAGATAGACAGACAAATAAATAGACAGATATATAGAGAGATAATATATACATATAGATAGAATGATAGATAGATTAACAAATAGATAGGATAGATAGACAAATAGAAGATTGACAGATAGATAGATAGATTAATTATATATATAAAGAGTGATAGATAAAGAGATAGATTGATAGATAAATCAATAGATAGTCAAAAAGATAGAAATATAGATATGTAGATATATAGTTAGATAGAAAGATAGATTGATAGAAAGTACTGTTATTGATAGATTGATAGAAACATAGATAGACAAATTGATAGTCAGTAAGTAGATAGATAGATAATAGACAAATAGACAGATTTATAAACAAATTAATAGACCTAGTAGATAGATAGATATATAGATAGAAAATAGATAATTGATAGAAAGTAGATACAAAGATAGATAGATAAAGATATTAGATTGATAGAGATATATATAGATAGACAAATATATAGATAAATAGAACAAGAGATAAAGAGACAGAAAGACATATAGATACATAATAGATAGAAAGATAGATAGACAAATAGATTGATAGATAGACAAATAGATAAATAGATAGATATATAGATAAATAGATAGATATACATATTAATAAATAGATAGGTAGATATATAGATTGACAGATATATATATAGATTGGTTGAAAGACAAATAGATAGATAGAATGATAGATAAATTAATAGATAGAATGATACATAGATTGATAGTTAGATTTATAGAGAGAGTGTTAGAAATATAGATAGATAGATAGTCAGATAGATAAACAGAAAGATAGATAGATAAATAGATAGACAGATAGATAAATAGATAGATAGATAGACAAATAGATAGATAGATAGATATATAGATAGATACACAAATAGATAGACATATAGATATATAGATAGATATAGAGAAAGAGAGAAAACTATATAGATAGATAGATAGGTAGGTAGATAAATAGATTAACATAAAAATAGACATATAGATCAATATATTGAAAGACAGATAGATAGGTAGATAGATAGATAGACAGACAGATAGATAAAAGATAGATAGATGTAAGATAGATAGATAGACAAATAGATAAATATATAGATAGAAAGATAGAGAAATACATATACATATTGACAGACAGATAACAAACAAACAAATAGATAGATAGATAGATATAAGTGATGGATAGATTGATTGATTGATCAGCTTGATAGATAAATAAACAGATAGAATGAATGAATGATTGATTGATTGACAGACAAATATATAGATATATGAATTGATCGATAGATATATATATATATATATATATATAAAAGACTAACAGATTGATAAATAGAATTATAGATATATACTGATAGATAGTCAGATATAAATATAGATGGATAGATAGATTGATTATTAATAGATTAATAGATAGATTAATAGAGAGATAGATAGATAAGATAAGTAGACAGAGAGATAAAAAGATAGATAGATAGATAGATGATATGATTGGTAGATAGATAGATTGATTGTTTGATTGATAGCTTTATAAAAGTTTGATAGATAGATTGATAGAAAGATTATAGATAGATTGATAGATTGATTGATAAAAGATAGAATGAAAGATAGATAGAGGAAAAGATAGACAAATAAAAAAACATATAGATAGATAGATAGATGTAGATGGATAGATAGAAAGATATAAAGATAGATAAATAGATAGTTAGATAGTTAGATAGATTATTAGATAGAGAGATAAATATATATATATATAGATAGATATATAGATAGATAACATATAATAGATAGATTAGATAGATTGATTGATTGACAGTTAGATTGATTTATTGATTGACTGATAGATAAATAGTATGATAGATAGAGAAATAGGATAGACAGATAGATAGACAAATAGATAGATAGATAGACTAAACAAATAAATAGACAAATAGATATATATATATATTGATTGATTGATAGACATATAGATATATATATATATATATATATATATATATATATATATATATATATTGATAGATAGATTGACAAAGAGATTGAAATAAAGAAAGATATACAGATAGATTGTTAGATATATAGATAGAAAGCAAGAAAGACAGATAGATAGATAGATATATAATTAGATAGATAGATAGATAAATATATAGATAGAGAGATAGATAGACATATAAATAAACAAATAGATAGATTGACAGAAAGACAGACAGATAGATAAATATATTGATAAAAAGATAGATAGATAGATATGATGATATAAATTTTGATAGATAGATTAATAGATAGATTAATTTAAAGATTGATAGACAGATTGATTGATTGATTAATTGATAGATTTATAGATAGATTGAAAAACAAAAAGATAGAAAGATAGATCAATAGATATATAGACAGAGTGTTATACATATTTTTAGACAAATTGATAAAGATATATATAGATATATAGAGAGAAGAATAAATAGATAGATAGAAAGAAAGATAGATAGATAGATAGACATATAGATAGATAGATATAGAGATACAAAGAAAGTTAAATAGACAGATTAATAGACTGATAGATAGATTGATAGATAAATATATATACATAATAAGATAGATAGATATATAGACAATAGATTGATAGATAAATAAATTGATATATAGATAAATAGACAGATAGATAGTTAGATAGAAAGATATGTAGATAGATAGATAGATCGATAGACAAATAGAGATGAAATATATATAGAAAGATAGATACATAGATACATATATAGATTCATAGACAAATTTATAGACAAATAGTTAGAAAGGTAGATAGATAAATAGATAGATAGATAAAAAGGGAGATAGATAAATTGATAAATTTACATATAGATATATAAAAATATCGACAGATAGAAAGACACATAGATAGATAGATGTATCTATAATCTTATCTACATTTCTACCTATCTATCTACCTATCATTCTATCTATATATTTATCTATCTATCTTTCTATCTTCTTTCTTTCTATTGATATGTTTATCTATATAGTTGTATAAATCTCAACCTTTCTATCTGTATACTATCTAATTGTATATAGTTTATCTATCTAGTTGTCTATCTAATATGTATTATATATATATATATATATATATATATATATATATATATATATATATATATATCGATCTATTCACCTATTTGTAGGTTAATCTATTTGCCTATCTATTTATATATCTATCTATCTATCGATCGATCTCTCTATATATCTATATATCATTCTATCTTACTTTATATTTATCTTTACATCTCTCTATATCTCTATCTATCCATCTTACTTTATTTATTTCTATCTTTGTTTCTATCTATGTATCTATCTATTTATCTACCTATATATCTCTTTATCTATCAATTTGTCTATCTATATATTTACCTATCTATCTAACTATTTATCTGTCTGTCTATCCATCTGCATATCTATCTATCTATTATATATATATATATCTATGTATATTTATAAATATCTATCTATAATATAGATATCTTTCTATCTATTTCTATCTATCTATATACCAATCTCCATATCTATCAATCTAGCTATTTATCAATCTGTATATGTGTCTTTCTATCTATATATAAATATAAATATAAATAAATAATAATATATATATATATATATATATGCTTGTCTATTTATTTGTCTTTCTTTATATATATCTATCTTTCTATCTATCTATTTGTATGTTTATCTATCTATCTATCTATTTATGTCTACACACACACACACACACACACACATATAATATATATATATATATATATATCTCTATCTAAATATCTTTCTATCAATTTATCTAGTTATCTATCTATTTATTTATATATCTATCTTACTATCTATCTATCTATATATCTATCTATCTTCTTATCTAGTTATCAATCTATCTACCTATATATCTATAAACCTATCTACATTTCTACCTATCTATCTACCTATATTTCTATCTATCAATTTATCTATCTGTCTATCTATCTATTTATCTATAAGATTATCTATATAGTTGTATAAATCTCTACCTACCTGTCTGTTTGTCTATCTAATTGTATATATGTCTATTTATCTCATTGTCTATATGAATGTATATATATATTTTTATCTATATGTCTATTTGTAGGTCTATCTACTTGTCTATCTATTTATAAATCTATCTATCTATCTTTCTATACTATCTATCTATTTATCTATCTTTCTTTCTTTATTTCTTTCTTTATAACTTTTTTTATTTTTATTTATATATCTGTCTATCTAACTATTTATGTCTATTTGTCTATATATATATATATGTATGTATATTTCTATATATCTATCTATACATATAGCTATCTTTCTATCTATTTATATCTATCTATCTACCTATCTCCTTATCTATCAATCTATCTATTTATCTATTTGTCGATGTGTCTATCTGTCTATCTATCTATATGTTTGTTTATTTATTGGTATTCCTTTATATATATATATATATCTATATATCTATTTGTATGTCTATATATTTATCTATATATATATGTCTACCGATATATATATATATATATATATATATATATATATATATATCTAAATATCATTCTATCAATCTATCTAGTTATTTATCTATCTATTTATTATCTATCTTGCTATCTATCTATCTATCTTCTTATCTAGTTATCTATCTATCTACCTATATATCTATAAACCTATCTACCTATCTATCTATCTACCTATCTATCTATTTATTTATTTATTTATTTATTTATCTATCTATATGTTTATCTATTTAGTTGTATAAATCTATGCCTATCTATCTATCTATCTATCTGTCTCATTGAATATATGTCTATCTATATAGTTATCTATCTAATATGTATATATATATATATATATATATTTCTATCTAGTTGTCTATTTCTAGGCCTATCTATTTGTCTATCTATTTATATATCTATATATCTATCTATCGATCTATCTATATATCTATATTTTATATCAATCTAACTATATATCGATCTATCTATCTATCTATCTATCTATATATCTACTATATATGTATATATATATATATACACATTTATTTATCTATGTTTATTTATATATATCTATCTAACATATACCCATATTTCTATCTATATCTATCTATCTACCTATCTCCTATCTATCAATCTATCTACCTATCTCCCTATCTATCAATCTATCTATTTGTCTCTGTCAATGTGTCTATCTATCTATCTATATGTTTGTCAATTTATTTGTCTTTCTTTATATATATCTATCTTTTTGTATGTGTATCTATCTATCTATATATATTTCTACCTATATATATATATATATATCTCTCTCTATCTATCTTTCTATCTAAATATCTTTCTAACAATCTATCTATTTATTTATCTTTCTTGCTATCTATCTTCTTATCTATTTATCTATCTATCTACCTATATATCTATAAAGCTATCTACATTTCTACCTACCTAACTATCTATCTACCTATTTATTTATCTATCTATCTATGTACATGTTTACAAATATAATAGTATAACTTTTTACATATCTATCTATCTGTTTATCTATTTGTATGTCTTTATGTCTATCTATCTAGTTGTCTATCTAATATGTATACAATTATATTTCTTTATATCTGTCTATTTGTAGGTCTATCTACTTGTATATTTATTTATATATCTATATATCAATCTATCTAACTATATAACTATCAATCTATATAATATGTAATTATCTATCTATCTATCTATCTTTCTATATATCTATCTAATTATCTATCTAATTATCTATCTAATTATCCATCTATCTTTCTATATGTTTGCATGTCTGTCTATCTATCTATCTATCTATCTATCAATCAATCAGTCAATCAATCAATCTATCAATCTATATGTCTATCTATCTATCTACCATTCTATCAATCAATTAATCAATATATTTATCATTCTATCAATTTATCTATCTATCTATGTATTTTTATTTATATATCTATCTATTTATATATCTATATGTCCATATATATATATATATATCTCTATATGACTTTTTATCTAGTTGTTTATATATATATATATTTATATCTATCTAATTATGTATATTTCTTTCTATCTAATTATGGTCATCTTTATCTATCTATCTGTGTGTGTGTGTATATATATATATATATATATATATATATATATATCTTTCTTTTTGTTTCTATCTATTATTCTATTTAATTTTATCTATATTTCTATATATCTATCTATTTATCTATTTATATATCTATCTATCTTTCATTCTTCTTTGGATCTATTTATCTATCTATCTATATATATGACAATTCATATATTTATCTGTCTGTCTATATATCTATCCACCTACCTATCTATCTATCTATCAAAAAATGCATCTGTCTATCTTACTATGTTTCTATATATCTATTTGTCTATTTGTCTATCTATCTATCTATCTATCTAACTATCTATCTATTTATATATTTGTCTATCATTATAACTATTTATCTGTCTTTCTATCTAACTATCTATCTATATATGTTTCTATTTGTTTATATGTATATCTGTCTGTCTATCTATCTAACTATATATCATTCTTTCTATATGTCAATCTGTCTGTCTATTTGTCTATCTCTTTATCTATCTCTTTGTTTCCCTATCTATCTATCTACCTCTCTATTTATAATTCTATATCTCTAACTATCTATCTATCTGTCGATCAATCTATTTGTCTTTATATCTATGTGTCTATCTATCTATCTATTTTTCTATTTATCTTTTTATCTATCTATCTATCTATATATATTTCTTTATCTGTTTTTCTATCTATTTACGTATCTTTCTTTCTGTCTGCCTATTTTTTATCTACCTATCTATTTGTTTGTCTGTTTGTCTATATGTTTGTCTGTTTAACTACATGTCTGTCTTTCTATCTCTCTATTTATTTACTTATTTATTTATATATATCTTTATTTATTATGTCTATTTATTTGTCTATCTATCTATCTTTCTATCTTTCTATCTTTCTATCTACCAATCTATCTATTTGTCTATCTATCTATCTATTTATCTATTTTTCTATTTGTCTATCAAATAGTATATATATCTGTCTATTTTTATATCTGTCTGAAAATCTATATGTCTATCAAGTTGTCTATCTATAAATCTATCTTTATCAATCAATCAGTCTGTCTATATGTCTATCTAACTATATTTTTATTTATCTATGTATTTATATATCTATCTATCTATCTATTTCTCTATCTATTTGTCTATCAATATGTCTCTCTATATGTCTATCTTTCTGACTATCTATCTGTTTATAGATCTGTTTATCTATCAGCATATCTATCTGTCTGTCTATTTATCTATCTTTATATTTATCAATCTTTCTATTTATCTATTTCACAATTAATTATCTATCAATCTATCGTCTGTATATTGTCTATCTAATATCTATTTTTTATTTATCTATCTAACATATCTATATATTGGTCTAACTAATATATATATAATATATCTATAGGTTATCTATCTGTCTATCTATCTATCTATCGATGTATCTACCTTTCTATCTATCTGTGTATCTACTTTATTTATCTATTTGTTATCTATCTGTCTATCTATCTATATATAAAACTCTATATCTATCTGTCTGACTATCAATCTATCTATCTAATATTCATATATCAATATGTCTATCTATCTATCTATAATAGTATAAATAAGTCTATCAATCTTTCTATTAATTCTCTCTATTAATTTCTCTATCAATCTTTTCTATCAATTTGTCTATTAATCTATCCAATATATTCTATATATCTATGCCTATTAAATAGTCGATCAAAATTTTCTATCAACTGGCTATCTATATTTATATCTATCTATTTATTTAGATGTCAATGAATTAGTCTACTATCTATCTGTATGTCTGTCTTTGTATCTATTTATCTGTCTGTTTGTCTTTGTATCTATCGTTTATCTATCTCGTCTGTCTATATATATATATATATATATCTGTCTATCTTTGTATCTATCTATCTATCTATATGTCTTTCTATCTATCTTGTTGTCAATCTATCTGTTTATTTGTATTTCTATCATCTATCTATCTTAATGTCGCTCTATCTATATATATCTATCATATATCTATCTATTAGTTTTTGATCTATCTATCTAATAATATGTTTATCTTTTGTTAATCTAATTGATTATTTATTAATTTAATTATTTGCCTTTTATGTGCCTATCTATTTATCTATCCTTCTGTCTATCAATATTTCTATCTTTTTATCTATCAATTTTTCTATCAAACTATCTATCTATCTATCTAACAATATGTGTATCTATCTGTGCATGTATTTTTCTATCTATTAGTCATCATTCAATCTATATATGTGTCTATCTATAGGTCTATTTATCTTTATATATATATATATATATATATCTATCTATATATTAATCTATCTATCTCTCTCTCTATCTATTTATATATCTATATATCTCTCTCTCTCTCTCTCTCTCTCTATCTATCTATATATCTATCTATCTATTTATCTAACTATATGTCTTTCTATCTATATATTAATCTATCTATCAATTTGTTTATCAATATATCTATCAATATGTCTATCCTACTCCATATTAATTTGTCTATAATTTTATTTATCAATATGTCTATCTATTTATCTATATATCTATCTATCTATGAATATATCTATCTAGCAATCTATTGATATATCTATATATCTGTTTATCTATTTGTCTATCTATTGTCTATATCTCTTTCTATAATCTATCCTTGTATTAGTTAATCAATATGTCTAATAATTTGTCTATCAAAAAATCAATCTATTAATCTTTATATTTGTCTATTTGTGTATCTATCTATATATCTATGAATCTGTCTATCTATTTGTCTATCTATCTATATATTTTTCAATCTACCTACCTACCTACCTATCTAAATATATGTATATCAAACTATCTATCAATTGATCTATTAATATGTTTATTAATCTATCTATCAATATGTCTATCTATTTGTCTATCTATCTGTCTATCTATCTTTCTATCCATCTATCTAACTATTTACCTATCTATCTATTTATCTTTTTTTCTTTCTATCTATCTATCTATTTTTATATCTATCATTCTATCTACTATCTTTCTTTCTATCTATCAATCGATCTATCAATCTGTCTATGTATCTATCTAACAGCTTGTCTAGAAACTTTTCAATCAAACTATCTTTTTATCAGTCGATCTATCAATCTATTCGTATATCAATTTGTCTATCTATGTCTATCTAGCTATCTATCTATTTATCTATCTATCTTTCTTTCTTTCTTTCTTTATTTATATTTATCTTTTTGTTTATCTATATGTATATCTATCTATATATCTATTAACCTATCTATCTTGATGTCTATCTATCTGTCAATCTATCTGTATATGTATTTGTCTATCTATATGTTCTATCTTTCTATCAAGTCTAACTATCTATCTATTTATATAATGATCTATCTATTTAACTATTTGCCTAACTATCTATCTATATTTGTCTATCTATCTATCTATCTATATGTCAATCTATCTATCTAATAATCTATCTATATATCTTTCTGAGCTATGTATATCTATTTATCTATCTTTCTAGCTTTCAAAAAATGTATCTATCTATCCATTTGTTTATCTATCTCTCTAGTAATCTTTCTATATCTTAATATAATCTACTATCTTGAAACTGTCCATCAATATATATCAATTTATCTATCAATTTAATCTATCAATTTATCTATTAATTTATCTATCAATCTATCTGTAAATCTATCTATTAATATTTCTAATATTAGATTATAAATCAATCAATCAATCTAACTATCATATTGTTTATCTATATGTCTATCTATGGACTATCTAACGAACTATCTATCTATATATCTATCTATATATTCTATATATTTGTCTATCTATCATCTATCTAACTATCTATCTATTTTAATGTTTATTTATATATCTATATCTCTGTCTAATAATCATTCTATATATCTCACTAATAATCTATCGATCTATCTGTCTATATATATGTCTATCAAAAATTCTATCTATATATATGTTCATCTATCTGTATATCAAACTATCTATCATTATGTCTATCAATCTATCTAACAAACTAACAATTAATCTTTCTTTCAATATGTCTATCATCTGTCAATCAAAATATCTATTTATCTATCTGTCTATCTATTGATTTTAATGTCTATCTATTTATCTATCTCTCAATCTAATTATCCTTCTATCTATCGATTTAAAAATCTAACTATCTATATTTCTCAATATCTTTTTATCTATCTGTCTGTCTATCTATCTATCTATCTATCTGTCTATCAATCTGTCTATCTATTTATTTATCAAAATATCTATCAATCTCTCTATAAAACTGTATACCAATCTCTTTATCAATCTTTCTATCTATTAGAAAATCTATATGTCTATCTATCTATTTATATAACTATCTATCTTTCTATATATCTATCTAAATATCTATCTATCTCTTTATCGATCGATCTATCTATCTATCTAACTTTCTATCAATCAATATATTAATCTGTATATCTATCTCTCTATCTATCCATTTATCAATCTACATATCTATCTAGCTATCATTTTGTCTATAAATTAGTCTATCAATCTTCATATCAAAATGTCTATCAATCTATCTATAAATATGTCTATCTATGTGTCTAGATCTATCTATTATCAATCATTCTATTAATCATTCTATCTATCTATTATTCTATCTACTTGTTTTTCAATTTATCTATCTATCAATTTGTTTTATATATATATAATATATATATATATATATATCATTTTATTTATCTATCAATCTATATGCCTACATATATGTCTATCTATCTGTCAAACTATCAGTCTAATAATTTATTGATCTATATGTCTATCTATCTGCCTTTTAATCTATCTATCTAACTAACTAAGTAACTAACTATCTGTCTATAATATCTATCTATCTATTTATATCTGTATATTTTTATATGTCTATATGTCAATCATATCTTTATCTCTATCTATCTATCTATTTGTGTATCAACATATCAATTTATCTGTCTATCTTTCTATCTATCTATTTATCTAAAAAAATATATATCTATCTATTTGTCTATATAAGTATCTATCTAATTGTCTAACTATCTTTCTTTCTATCTTTCTTTCTATCTTTCTTATTACCTATCTATCTATTTTTCTATTTATATATCATATATATATATATGTCTATTATCTTTCAATCAATCAATCTATCTATCTATCTTTATGTCTTTCTATCATGTAGATATCTGCTTATCTATATGTCTATCTTTCTATCTATCAATAGGTGAATCAATTTGTTATTCAATGTATCTATCTATATTTGTCTCTGTCTATATTATGTTTATTTATCTAAATATCTAACTATAAAAGTATCAATCTAAGAATCTATTTATTTATCTCTCTCTTTATGTCTATCTAATTATTTATCTATCTATCTGTCAATCTAATGGTCTATATATTTGTCTATTTATCTATCTATTTATTTCTCTTTCTATTTGTCTAATAATCTATCTAACTATATTGATATCTATATGTCTATTTATCTGTCTATCTATTTGTTTATCTACCTATCTATTGATCTATTTGTTTATCTATTTGTCTATCTTTCTATTTATCTAACTAACTATCTATCTGTCTGTGTATCTATTTTTCTATCTAACTGTCTATATATTTGTCTATTTATTTTCTATCTATGTATCTAATACTGTATCTATCTATTTGTCTATCAATCTTTCTATTAATCTGAATATCAATCTATCTATCAATTTCTCTAAGAATGTGTCTATCAATCTGTCTATCAATCTATCAAATAATTTGTCTACCAATCTGTTTATCTCTATGTCCATAAATATGGTGATCAATTTATCTATCTAACTGTCTATATATCTATATATCTATGTTCTTCTCTATCATTATGTCTATCTATCTGTCTATTTTTTTCTATCGATGTGTATATCTATCTATCTTTATATCTTTCTATCTATTTGTCTATCTATCTATCTATTTTTCTTTCTAGATATATATCTATCTTTATATCTGTCTATCTATCTATCTATGCATCTATTTATCTATATATCTATCTATCTATGTATCTATCTATCTTTTTGTCTATATATCTATCAAACTATATGTCTGTCTATATATCTATCTTTTTTTTTGATAAAGTTTGTTTATTATTTATAGCCCTCTCTTTTGGCGGAGGAATACATTTGTACAAGCTACTTCTACCCTTTACCCTCTTACAACCATTCCCCATTTCTAAGACTAATAATATAATCTTTCTAGCACTATTGAAATAACTTAAAATGAGTTTACTCTTTACTAAAATGAGTTTCCTTCTTTTATCTTTCTAGCACTTCATGGAACATCCCTTCTATGCTGATATCACCCTTTCTATGCTGTATATAACATATTGCCTGCATAAAATAACAGGAATTTCTCCCACTTTGTAGAATCCTTTCCACCTTGTTGCCCATATTCTGCCGAAGCTTTCCACTTCTATCTGTCCTATTCCTTGACCCTCTTTGTTTACCAATATAGCTTTAAATTCACATCTTGAGAGCCATTTCCAAGCCACATTGCAGCATCCTCTTTGCACATATTGAAATAACTTTACTCTCTTTGACTTGGAACATCCTTCCTATTTTCCGATATCTCCCTTTCTATGCTGTATATACCATATTTCCTGCATAAAATAACAGAAATATCTCCTGCTTTGCAAATTTCTTTCAACCTTGTTGCACATATTCTGCTGACACTTTCCTCTTTATCTGTCCAATCGTTGACCCTCTTTGTTTACCGATATAGCTTTAGATTCACAACTTGAGAGCCATTTCCAAGCCACTTTGCAGCATCCTCTTTGCTGACCTCCTAGACTAGACACTTACCTCTCCTAGGACCTTTTATTAATACAAACAATAATTCTATAACTTTCAGACTTCTAAACCCTTTCTACATGATTAACGCTGGTAAAAAAACATAAGACATGACTTGACTCTTGCTAGTTATAGACTCTTGCTGGTAAAAAACATAAACATGACAAATTTTTACAGACTCTTGCTAGTTAAACAACACTTCTTTTAATTCCAAGTAATATGATTTGATTGCCTCTTTAGTGCTTTCCTGGAAACACAAAAAACCAGAAACATACCAAAGGGGCAGAAAATTCCAGCCCTTACCTTTTCATTCCCTTATCTTTGACTTGTCGGGTGAACCTTGCAGTGACTGTAAAAGAAATAGCAACTGGATTTTCTGGTTGTTTTATACCATGAACTTCGCTTTTAATCTGCAGAGACAGATTCCCCTGCAAAGAAGCTAACCACAATTCCAAGCTTATATTATTATACTTTTCTTATTCTATTTTCCATATTCTATCTTCATATTTTTAATTTTCACAATTCCCTTCAAAGCAGCTACTGGATTTTCATATTCTATTTTTTCTATTAATACTACCCTTCCAAATCTTAAATAAGGGAAGGCCTTCCTATCCAGTTTCGCTATTCCTTTTACTTTTTCTGGCATCGAAACCTCATCAAATTCTTTATCTCCTCTTATCGAACCAATCTTGCAAGACTATCCGCCAAAGTATTAGCTTCTCTATATATATGTAAGATTGATGCGTTAAGCACTTTAATGAGGTTCAAAATAATTTCTATTTCTTCCTCATACCTCCAAAGAGTTATTTTTCTACTTACTAAATCTACCAAAAGCATAGAGTCTACTTCATTTGTATATTTTCTAAATCTAATTTCTTACAGACTTTTAATCCTATATTCAAAGCTTTTATCTCCGAGTGGAGGGCTGAGATACTTCTGTAGCCGATGTAAATGCTTTTATCACATACCCGTTTGAGTCCCTTATTACCCTCCTCCACCTGCTATACCAGTGGTCCCTATTGAAGCTACCATCCGTGTTTAATGATATTTTACCTTTCGGAGGCCTATTCCCACTTATACTTTTACCCATCTCTGTTTCGTATATGTAATAGCGAGGCCCCAGAAAATTCCAGCTACCTTATTTAAGCAAGAACCATCAACTTTTATAGGGTTTATACTTGATATTTCTGATTTCTTTAATTATATCTTTAATATTTCATTTGAATTCATTCTTATGCCCTCAAATTTACTCTTATTACGAGCTTTCCATAGGCACCATATTGCTATATGAGGTAGATTCTGGGTAAGCAATTTTTGATGTACTACTAGGGTTTAGATTTCCCCAACTTTAATTCTATCAATTATTCTATCTTCTTTTTTACTTATTTGTAATTGGTCTCCTAATTCCCTCCAGACTACTGCAGCGATTCTCCCACATGAAAGTAGATGATCCATTAATTCTTCATCTGCAAAGCAACATTCACATCTGGAGGCCATTTTAACACCTTTTCTTTTCACATTAGTGTCCACAGGCAGTGCATTTACCAGAACTTTCCATGCCGGCGAGCACATTTTCAGTGGAATACTTGCTCTCCAGGCCCATTTAAATAAAGACTGCATAGGTTTTTTCCTTTTTATCAATTCTTTTGCTGACTTTAAGGTAAAATTACCTTGTGGATTAAGGGTCCATTTCCATCCCGATTTATTCAAAATTGAGTGAGCATCTACTATTTCCTTTTGTTTTTCCAATGCTTTCCAGCTATTTGATTTCTGTTTAACGCGATTATGTTCTTGTTCTAGATATTTTTGCTCACATATATTTGCCCAGAGGGAATCA